>JACXGI010014585.1:0-18805 GCA_016801175.1 Esox masquinongy | reverse complement strand
TTAAACGGGTCATGGGTCAGAAACAATTCACCCTGCCCTAACAACTGATGAACAACACTCATTTAATTATCCTAATGTTTTAAGTCTTAGATCTGTGCACGGGGTGATAGGAAGAGACAAAAAGAGGAGGCTACGGTAATGACTATTGAGACCTCCCCCAAGATGCCCTTAAGCTTGACGGAGTGAGAGAACTCCTCTATTTATGGCTTGGCTAAATCGCAACGGCATCAAGATATGGTCATTTGCAGAACAGTAAGCACTTGGAGAGCACTGCAACACAATAAAAAATGTGTGACTTGTTCGAAAGCCAATCATTTACGCCTTTGACCTTGGAATAAATAGTGAATGCATGCATGCCCCCCCCCTTGAGTTGGCCTTTTAATCCAATTAGGGCTCCATTTTGGTGATCAAGAGAAGTGGGAAAAGTGGTGGTGGGGGTAGAGAGGCTTTCTCTTATCCTCTGGGCGGGGACAAACCCGATGGTTCACTCAAACACACGGGCTGAGGTGACCGAAAAGCAGGCATCCAGTGTGGTGTCTCACCAAACGGTCGGCCCGCCCACCGACCTGCTCTGTCCTCACTACTGGAGTTGCCCAGTCCAGGCTGAGGAAGCCTGCCCCCCTCGGAAGAGAAGCTTTTCCATAATTTGCTGATCAGATTGTTTCTAGAGCCAATGTCAGGGGGCTCATTTAACCGGCCCTGGGTTGCCCTGAGCAACCACAATGCTCCAGAGTCCACTTTGGTATTGTGCATTATACGGCATGTTGTTTGGAGCGCTGCGCCTTACAACCTGGAGACACATACACACAGACCTACTGCAGGGAGGGAGGAGGGTGGGAGCGAGCGAGGGAGGGAGGGAGGGAGGGAGGGAGAGGGGAAGTGTATTTAAACCTGAGGAAGAAGGGGATGAGCTGGCCGGAGTTATGCTTTGTGTTAAGCTTCTAGCTATCACTGTTCTCATGTTTTTCCTAAAAACCATGAGCCAACCACTCGGAAATTCTGATGAAAATATATTTGTTCCTTTATTGTTGAATAATATCCCATTGGGAATTTATGATTTCCTTCACTAGCACGAGTCCTGGATGGGTAAGTATGACGAAACCTTGGGTTAGATGGTGAATGGCAGAGAACACACCAGTATAACATGATGGATAACTATGACGAAACCCTGGGTTAAATGGATGACTATGACAAAACCCTGGGTTAGATGGTGACCGGCAGAGAACACACCAGTGTAACACGATTGATGACTATGACGAAACCCTGGGTTAGATGGTGACCGGCAGAGAACACACCAGTGTAACACTATTGACTATGACAAAACCCTGGGTTAGATGGTGACCGGCAGAGAACACACCAGTGTAACACTATTGATTATGACAAAACCCTGGGTTAGATGGTGACCGGCAGAGAACACACCAGTGTAACACTATTGATTATGACAAAACCCTGGGTTAGATGGTGACCGGCAGAGAACACACCAGTGTAACACTATTGATTATGACAAAACCCTGGGTTAGATGATGACCGGCCAAGAACACACCAGTGTAACACTTGACTATAAAAATCCCTGGGTTAGATGGTGAATGGCAGAGAACACACCAGTGTAATACTATTGACTATAAAAAAACCCTGGGTTAGATGGTGAATGGCAGAGAACACACCTGTGTGACACGATGGATAACTATGACGAAACCCTGGGTTAAATGGATGACTATGACGAAACCCTGGGTTAAATGGATGACTATGACAAAACCCTGGGTTAAATGGATGACTATGACAAAACCCTGGGTTAGATGGTGAATGGCAGAGAACACGCCAGTGTGACACGATGGATAACTATGACGAAACCCTGGGTTAAATGGATGACTATGACGAAACCCTGGGTTAAATGGATGACTATGACGAAACCCTGGGTTAAATGGATGACTGACAAAATCCTGGGTTAGATGGATGACTATGACAAAACCCTGGGTTAGATGGATGACTATGACAAAACCCTGGGTTAGATGGATGACTATGACAAAACCCTGGGTTAGATGGTTACTGGCAGAGAACACACCAGTGTAACAGGATTAGCATAGCGCAGCGGCCACTGGGTGACTGAACACATATGAGAACACAGGGAGTATACTGTATAGGCTTCTGAATAATTTTTGGCACTCAGACATTTTGGCCACGGACCTAAAACAATCACACATCCATACACACATTGCTGGCAGGCTAACTGGAAATAGAAGCCAAAGGCTTCTGACCTGAGACTCTTGATTAAACAGTGTTTTATACCCCTGTCTGTACCCTGAGTGACTGGGGGATAAGTGTTGTTAGGACATTCAGTGCCAGATTGGGGCAAAGGCTTGTTAACTCAATTTCTTTCAGTCTTCGTCACTCTCTCTGTCTCTGTTTGTCATCGCTCTTATTGCCCTCTCGCACTCTTAGGTGTCTCGTCACGAAAGGAGAATCTCCCAGATTGAGCAACTTAACCAGATGCCTCTTTATCCAACCGAGAAGATTATCTGGGATGAGAACATCGTCCCAACTGAGTACTATTCAGGCGAAGGTGTGTGGCTGTGTCTCTCTGCGTTACCTCCGGGGAATTCATTCCACAAGCGGCGTTCTGTGTTATCCTACACCTCTGGGGTACTGAGCTGGCACCCTCTTAATAGGCAATCCTCTTTTGGCTGGCAGGGGCACTTTAAGATCCCTACAGCCCCATAAGCCCACTGAACTACATAAGCCCATTGACTTCTATAAGGCTGTGTAAGCCAGCCAAGAGATTACAGGTGTGAACTAGTTGTATAGTTAATTCTGAGGTTTATACTAGCTGTATAGTCAACTCTACTGACTGCGCAAACTAGCTGTTTAGTCAGCTCTGACGTGTGAACTAGTTGTGTAATCATTGATGACGCGTAAACTAGCTCTGTAGTCAACGATGACGTGTAAACTAGCTGTGCAGTCAACCCTGAGGTGTCTTAGCTGGTTTAGTGATGGCCATTCGAGGCTTCATTACCGTTCTTCTAGCAGCCGGATATTATGCTAGCAGCGCTAACTCAGATTTTCTTTTTCAAAATAAAAGCCATCATTGAAATATATAAGGCAATATAGTTATCAATCTAGTCAGTACATTTTATGTTTAAAGTCCGTTCCAATGTTGTTCTTGTCTGTTCTTTTTTACAGACTAGATTGCCTTATAAATTTCAATGATGGCTTTTATTGTGATAAAGAAAATCTGAGTGCTGCCAGCATAATATCCTGCTGCTAAAATAACGCTAATGAACCCTCGTTTGCCCATCACTAAGCTGGGTCACCTCTGTCAATTTTCATGTCAAGGGGATTTTTCCTGTCTAGTAATTCCACACTTGTCCTTGCTTACGGAAAACTCACCCTATTCATGTTACATGCAGATAGATATGTTTAGGTCTAATTGCTCTTTAGGATGCATCACATTTAGTGCGCTTGTGTCCATGTCTCTCTTTAACAGTGTATGTTTTCCAGGTTGTCTGGCTCTTCCTAAGCTGAACCTGCAGTTCCTGACCCTCCATGACTACCTGTTAAGAAACTTCAACCTGTTCCGCCTGGAGTCCACCTATGAGATCAGGCAGGATGTGGAGGACGTTGTGGCTCGTATGAAACCATGGTGAGCAGGGACATGCATACAGCAGGGACATGCATTCAGAACTGATTCTACACTAATATATCTGGTTGCTTCCAATTTCAATACCCTTTTCTTTTTATGTTCTCTTTCTATAAGCGGAGTGTGGGGGTGGTGGTCTTTGGCGGTGACCTGTCTTCCTCTCCTCCAATAGGCAGTCAGAGTACGGGGGTGTGGTGTTTGGGGGCTGGGCCAGGATGGCTCAGACAATTACTGCATTCTCAATCGTGGAGGTGGCCAAGCCCAACATCGGGGAGAACTGGCCAGCCCGAGTCCGAGCGGACATAACCGTCAACCTCAACGTGCGCGATCACATCAAGCACGAGTGGGAAGGTACATGTTTCAGTCCTCTACTCCTGTCCCATCTCTTTTGTTTAAGCCTTAATAAATCTATTTCTCCTCCCATACTCCATGTCCCTCCATCCTGTCTTCATGGACCCCTCTCCAGCCACCAAATATGAACACCTTTATGACCTCCCGAAAGTCTTTCCATTCAGACTTCCGTGTTCATATTGATTGTACCTTGACCTGTGACACGCTCGGCCTTGTGTCTTCCTGACCACTTAACTTGAGTGTTTTATTTCATCATCTTGTTGCTCTGACCAGGTGCGGTGTGGCCGCTGCCGATGATATTAATGGGGTGGTGTCAGTCTCCATGGCATTGATTCACAGTTTTTCCTTGAATGCGTCAAACAAAGCAACTCTGGTCGGTTGTATTTAGGGGTGGCTGTGAAGGGGAGCTGAAAGATAATCAAGGGAAATGTTTCACAGAAGAAAAAAAGATGAAAGTCTTGAGCTCAGGGTTAGGGAAAGAATATGGATGTGAATGAGGAATGAGAGTCATCTAAACGTAAAAGCGTCATTCCTGTAACGTATTGTAGCCCATGTATTTAGACGCGTATCAGATCGTGCTTGAAAAATGAGAAGCACGTCGCTATTGGGTTCTATACTAATTTAATGTCATGTCAATCTTATGGAATTGCAATTTCAGGTGCAATCCAATAACTACATTTCTCAGACATCCAACAATATTCCAACAAAATAACGTTGCAGGAATGCTAATCGTCTCCGTTTCCAACTACAGAGATGATTTCCCAGGCAGTCTGAAATAGTTCGTGTCACTGCTTGGATGAAATGGCGCAGAGCAACCTTTAAGTCATTCTGGAGATTTACTGCCGAAGTCCCAACTGCCCACAACCGGGTGCTGGAGGACGCCTCAAAGTCACGTTAATGTCAGGATAGCCTGGCGCTAGCAGAAACGCCCTCACTCTCCCTCCCTTTCTCTCACACCGCTATTTGCAGGTCCTCCTCTTTGTCTCTGGGTTGTGATGTGACCCCCCCCCCGTATAATTACAGCTTCATGTTTTAAAGATCAGGCCTCCGCTGATGTGGCATTTTCCCTTCACCCCCCCAGGGCTGCGGAAGCACGACGTTTGCTTTCTCATCACGGTGCGTCCCAACCTCCCCTATGGCACACGCTTCGACCGCCGTCAGCCCTTCGTGGAGCAGATGGGCCTGACCTACGTGAGAGGCTGCGAGGTGCAGGGCATGCTGGACGACAAGGGCCGCGTCATCGAGGAAGGTCGGTCGGCGCATTTGTAGACACACTATCATCCAAATGCTTCCCGCCACACACACACACACACACACACACACACACACACACTCACCAAGTCCTGTCACGTGTCTTTTAACCCCGCTTCTATTCCACTTCCTTAACTTCCAGCCCCTGAGGTCTAATGGGATTGTCACATTGACACTCAAGCAGAGACCTGACCTGGTCGCATTAACATTCCATTAACCTCGGGGCAATGCATCACGCCTGAACATCTTTGATGTTTTATTTATTAGATTTCTCACGTTTCTCCATACTCAACCATACCATGGTCTCACATCCATCCTATTGACATCCTTTTTTCGTACCTGTGTTATCTGGTAGTAGTGCTTTGAAAGACATTACGGTCGAGACGTTAGGTGGGTTAACTGGTCCAACATATGTGCGAACACCAGAGACGACTCGTACATGCCGAGCTCAGAACCTCCAGACATGGCATCCCCAGTCTCTCTTCTCATTCTGAATGCAGAGAACGGTGCTAACGAGGCCGTGTTGCCTGTGAGTAAAAAGCCTAGCTCTCTTTAAACTTTCAGATGCCTGTAGGGCGAAGCCAGGGGCGCCCACGTCACCTGTATTGCTGTGTGTTTTGTGTCGACTGGCGCTATCATTTCTATTGATTTATTTATCCTCCATTTGTTCCGCAACCCCATTGAGATTTCAACGGTGTGATACCGGAATTGCTCTAGAATCTCTCAAACGCAGTTACGTAAAGCCGGAAAGAGCTTGAAGATACGACCACCTGCGGATGTTGATTTTGGCTACTTTTACCTCCTGTCTTAATCTTCAGGTGCCTGTTTCCAGCTGTCCTCAGTCTTTTATGTCTGTGTTCAGTAACCTCCTTCCGCTCATCGCGTCGAGTTCACCGCACTCATTTTACTGAAAGGGGATTTAAAGGAAATGCTATATCACAGCCGTATCAGTCTCCTATGAAGACCAGCTTGAAGCCTCTAGCTGGAGGGGTTGAGGGGCATCACGTTGTAATGTGTTGGAGTTGAGGTAATGAATGAGTGTCCTGGCCTCGGAGTTAGACTTTCACTCTCTTTGGACTGAATAGTCAAGATAGCCAGGTATTTCTGGAACGTAAGATATGTTGTATAAAATGGTCCCTTAAGAATTTGAGAAATTTCTCTACTCTTTGGTTACCAATAAACCTCCAAATGCAGTTCATATTTTGGCGTTTGTTGAGATGCCTGTAATACAGTCCATTTTTTCATAGCGTACCATTTCTGCTTAGCACGCCTGTTTATTTTTTTTATTTTTTTGCCCTAGTGAACAATGACCTAACACTTTAAACATCATGCATACTTGCAGACACATACATCATAACATTCATTTCATGTCTGTTATCCCATGCTGCCACAGGTACCAACTTTACTTTCTGGCCCAAAGTAGCTATACAATGACTGTATCCCTCTCCCGTTCCCTAGGCCCTGACCCCAAGCCCAAAATGAGAGGAGACACCAGGACCTTCCGAGTGTGGCTGGACCCTAACCAGTACCAGCAGGACATGACCGCCAGCATCCAGAATAGCACAGAGGACCCCTACGAGACCTTCAACATCATCATGAGACGCAAACCCAAGGAGAACAACTTCAAGGTACTGCACTTGACTCAGTGAGACTTTTTTTTCCACTTCCTGTCCAGATCATCTGTGTGTTCGGGCTTCCTTTCACCTTCTGTCCTTCAGTTCTTTCTCTCTGTCCATTCCCTTTATTCCTTCACTTGCCCCTTTACTTGAGCAGCCCCCCCCTCCCCCGGCCTTGATCTCTCTTCCACCCCTCGGTGATCAATCACTCAGACTGTTCTGGCTCGATCCAGAAGTCTGTGAGTGATCCTGGATTACCTCCAGGTCAAGGCTTTCGATTCCTCCCGCTGACCCCAGACAGAGGCCCTCAAGGCTGGGTGACATTGCACCGTGTGAACCCCCTCTTTTCAGGCATCCATCTCGGGAGGCATGCGTGTAGTACAATGCATATTCTGTTGGATCACTTTGCACTTCTGGTTGAGGCTGCTGCAAATATAGAGGACTAAGAGAAGTAAATGTTGCCCTTAACTATGTCGGTTTTATCTTTAGTTTCTCAACATTTTAGCGCCTTTTAAAGAGCTTGTAAAGAAAGTGAGTGTTCTGCATGTTGAAAGTTCCATTTCAAGTAGGTGAATGTTATTTTCATATGCTCACTGTCGATTTCTTTTGTCTCATTGCTGACATTTCAATGTCACACCAATGACAGCCATTTTCGATTTGAAAGCAAGGAAATGCTTTTGATACTGTGGAATTGTGTTTGATACTGGAGACTTCAAGAAATTGGTTCTGTTTTACGCTACACAAAATGAAATGAAAAGGAATTATTTGTTTCTAGTTATTTGGCCCATTCATTGAGATTGCATTGACATGCATGCATGTTTGACTGTATTTTGATATTTGATTTATTGGCACTCTTGTTAAAGATGAGCAAATGCTATGAGGAAATGTCAGTTGTTCATCAGCTTGACCTTACAGTACATGAGAGAAATATGGTCTTAAATTTAGGTAAAATTGTTCAAAGACAAAGTCAAATCATAGGCAAGAAATACTTATCACAATTATTGGCACACCTTGGAAATAGTTTTAATCAAATCTACATTAACATTAGCACCTAGAGTTTGCTAAGCATTTGGAACTGATTCTACAATTAATGGTTCAGAATTTTGTCCACAAACATTAGTTGTTTTGTGTAAAAACTAGAGGGATGGTCATGCAGTCACTGGTTGTGGATTTGCTCTGTCCTGGGCTGTTTTTCTTCCCAAGGCCTGGGAACCTAGTTTGGGTACATGGTATCATAGACTGTGTCAAGTAAAATCTACCTGTCTCTGTCCGGAGGCTAAACTGGGATTAGTTTGGACCATAGATTACAAAAATCCAACACAGAAATGGATCATGGACCACAGAATCAGTATTTTTCTATGGCCATCCCAATCACCTGAGCTTAACCCCATTGAAATTCTGTTTGATAAGCTGAAGAGAAAAGTCCACAAGCGAGGACCATAGACTCTGAATGGTCTGGAGAGATTTTGCACGGGGTCTCAAATCCATTGTTGTGTTCTCCGACCTCAACAAATATTATCGAAGAAGACTGTAAGCGCTTTTTTCTTGGTAAAAGTGTACAAAGTACAACATTTTGAAGTGCCAATAATTGCAAGTTTTTCCTCTTTGAATATTTTTTCCTCACTTTAAGGATCGATTTCTGTCGTTGAGTATAATATCAAGCCGATATACAACAATTCCGTTTCATAATGCCTTTTTTGCTCAGATCTTTGCCAAAGGGGCACATTGTTCTGGAGGTCACTCTATTAAACTTCTGATGTCTGATCGTTTTCTCAACCTCTTGCGTTCTCCCCAGGCTGTCCTGGAGACCATCAGGAATCTGATGAACACCGAGTGTGTGGTCCCGGAATGGCTCCATGACATCATCCTTGGCTACGGAGACCCAGGCTCCGCCCACTACTCCAAGATGCCCAATCAGATATCCTCCCTGGACTTCAACGACACCTTCTTAACCATCGACCACCTTAGATCCTGTTTCCCTGGTTACACTGTCAAAGTTACCGTGGACAACCCTGAACTGCAGATACCGCCTTTCAGGTCAGAGGTCAAGGGTTAGCTGGAGTTGAGTTGTCTCCATGGGCCATGGGGTGTTTTTTTTTTTTTAAATGCGGTCCAACTCCAATGTATCTTTGAACGTCCTTCTCTTCTGCCACCTTAGAATCAAGTTCCCTGTGCAGAACAAGGCAGACAAAGGCAAGAAGAGGAAGGCAGTTTCTGAGGAAGAGGAGAAAAACAAGGAAGATAAAACACTTATAGTGGAGCCTCATGTCACACCAAACAGAGGGCCCTACCCCTACAACCAACCCAAACGGTGAGGGTCAAATGTTAAATTTCAGAATCTAAATTCCCAGGACAAGCAGAAGGGGTTAAGAGCCATTCAAATCTCATCTCCACTATGTCAAATGGGCTCCTAAATTGCCTACCTATTTCCAAATCAACCTTTGCTCTGTAATACGCATTGGTGTAAAATGTTTACATTTCTGTCTGGAATGTTTTGTAGTGAATCAGATTAGAGTGCTTTTAAGTCTGTCAAGGTGAGCTCTGGGGATTTGGTCAGTTCTCTGTTGTAATGTTTTTAATCTCTCCTACAGTTCTGTTGAGCGAGGTCGTTTCCTGAAATTTAAGCCCTGTAGCAAACTCAATCATACTCAATCAAGACTGTGTCAGATTAGGTTGTTTATCTTAAACATATCAATCTTAATCATAACCAAATAAATAAATTGGCTTTTTAGTTGTTGAAATTAGCATTTGTCTGATCTGATGGTCACTTTGCTCCTTCAAATGTAACTTTGCTTCTTTAGTTGCACTTTGATATAAAAACTTGTTATGCCCAGCAACCCTTCTGGGTCCGGTGACAAAAATGTCTTTCATGAGTTGTTTAAAAGAACGCAACTCAATTTCGTTTCTCCTGAGATTTCACCATATTTGAAATTTGAAATGTTGTGTTGGTGCAGGAATACCATCCAGTTTACACCAACTCAGATAGAGGCCATCAGAGCTGGGATGCAGCCTGGACTCACCATGGTAAGATCTTTTACTGTCTCATGACCTGCCTTCTGGCTGCTTTCACACGTCTTTATACCGTCTCAGTAAGTCACTGCCCGCACTGATGATACTGCTTTTTATGGATGCACCGCTATGACGGGCAGCAGTCGGTATCTGACGATTATTGGCAAAAATTTAATCGGTTTCAGCCGATTATTAAATTTCCCAAATATAACATTTTCCAAATATTTCAGACCGATTGTGCTTTCCAGTAGTTGCGCTGCGTTAACTTGTCAAAACCACAGCAAGAAAAAAAATGTATTCCTCAAAAATGTTTTGTTAAACATGTGAATTGCATTTTCTCGGTGTGTAGATCTGTCGAGTTACAACACTGCTTTTAAGGTTGTTGATCTCCTGGTTCCATTGTGTTTATGTGTGTCTTGAGAAACACGAAGCCTACTGTCCAGCCAATGAATCCAGCGCACTATGTAGACCAGACTTGCGAGCAACTTGAGTGTGCGCGGTCTTCAATAGTGGCGAGGGAGAGCGCACAGTAACAACGTGTGCAGTACGGTAGCCTAGCGGAGTGAATCGTTAAAAGATTGATGTCCAGCGCAAGAAACTTTTCCCCCGAAAATCTCCTGAAGCCAGCATTTCAGTTTTTTATTCTCCATTGTTTTGTACACACGTGTGGTGGTTTTCAATGTTAGTTTGAGTTTAAACTGCAACTGCTAGCAACATCCTCAAATTACGACAGGGCTGTCAGATTCTAGTCCGCTGGCGAGTGGCGGCAGGCAGACACGTGCATCTGCTGTTTTCTCCGTTAACTTATTTGAATATAGCTAATTTAAACATTACTCAAAATTACTCCTCAGCAAATTACTCCCTCTTCAAAGACTAACAATGGCATTTCTTAAAGCAGTTTTGAGAGTTAAATACCTACCTTATTTCCTACATGTATATCCAGGCATTGTATAATATACAAATATGGAAAGGGAATGTCTGTTTTTCATATAATTTATAAATTTTCCATTCATTATCAGACCTATTTTGGAGTCTTTTGTTTTTAAAATATATCGAAAGATAACTTGTATATGATTTCATTTATATTTCTGGAAATTAGAAGCATTATTAAAAGCCACATGTTTTATGTAAATCATGCCAGGATACACAGGTACAGAAATGACAAAACATTGGTATTGGCCTATGGGCAATTGTGGTAATTGAATGTCAGCTAATGGTATCAGCCATTCTTATCGGTGCTTCTCTACTGCTTTTCATTTATTATAAAACATACGGAGTGTCACACTTATGTTTAAGCTTTTTTTTTTACATTAATCTGCTTTCAGAAACTGATGTCTCTTGTCTGATTAGTCAGCAAAACTGATAGGTTGTCATTTGTAAATGTGTCATCGGATTTGATACTGTGATTGCTTAGAGAATATCTAACCCCTGGTTGCTTTGTTTTGACGTCAACTAAATCATGGCAGTGGAAGTTGTCTCGGATGTGAATAAATAGCAAAAGAAGTGACCGAGGGTTTCAGTTTGACGTTTGGCAACATTTGTATATCCTGCAAGTGTACTCTGTCAGAATCTCTCCTCACCTTTTATTTGGAGGGTTGCACGAGCTAATACCTTTTCATGTGTTGTCGAAATGAAACCTCTCATCTGGCAAACAGCCTGTGGCTGAACTACTCATTTACCAAGACAGTGGGTATGCTTTCAAAGTTTCACCACTCTCTTGTGTTCTTAACTGTGCCTTTCAATCACTCGTAACCCGGAGAGTAATCTTGGCCACCGCAGCATTCTTGCCATTCCAGTGAGCTGTGATACGACAGGTGGCATATCAGCCTGGACTGCTCGACAATTTGGGAAACATTTAACCACTCAGCTTGACGCGGGCAACTCCTCCAGCCGCTAGTAGAAAAGAGGGAGTTTATTAGTCCTTCCCGATCCTGATCACTCACGCTGACCTCAGTTTGACCTCACTAGCGAGACGGCGCCTGTCTGCTTAACGTACATAAACAGTGCTTATCGAATGCATTGAAACTCACAAGCGGCTTCTCAAACACAAACGCCCACCAGCGGTGTTTCCGGTGAGACACACACACTCCCGCTCGCATTGAGAAAGCTGTTGATTGGTAGCTGGCAGAGATCTGCCTGTTATTTATTGGGCAGCTGCTAGGGTGTAAATATGGCCGCTCGTCTGTCAGCGCTGCCATTCAACAACACTACCCATAAACCACTCACTTGGATGTGGCACGACAATTGTTAGCTGCCAAGACAGCCTCCTAGTGCCACTCAGCTCTTATCATGTGTCGGAATCAGAGCGGGAGCTGTTCTTAATCTGGTCAGTTTTTACTCTCTGGGTCTCCAGTCTAAACTGGCCTTAGTGATCCTGCATAAATAATGAGAAAATGTGTGGAATAGCTGTAAAGTGTTTGAATCATAATGAGCATGCACTAAACTCACTGCACTTGAGGCAATGCAAAACAATTTATAATGCGATCGCTGGAGAATACTTACGGGAAAGCAGCAATTTTTTTTGGAGTGATTTGGCTAATAACAGTAGGTCTAACTATAAAAAGTTATTTATTAATAGTCAGGGTGTTTCAAATGGAGGAAATGTGGGTGTATTGATAGCCACTATGTGCCATCATATCTTCCGTTAAGAGTTGATAATAATCTGTCAATGATATGTCTTATGTCACACTTATAGAACATAGGGTTGTGCATCTGCAGATTGTTGAATCACCCGTGATTCAGTCCTGCCTAACCGCACCCGTGATTCAGTCCTGCCTAACCGCACCCGTGATTCAGTCCTGCCTAACCGCACCCGTGATTCAGTCCTGCCTAACCGCACCCGTGATTCAGTCCTGCCTAACCGCACCCGTGATTCAGTCCTGCCTAACCGCACCCGTGATTCAGCCCCGCCTAACCGCACCCGTGATTCAGTGCTGCCTAACCGCACCCGTGATTCAGCCCTGCCTAACAGCACCCGTGATTCAGTGCTGCCTAACCGCACCCGTGATTCAGCCCTGCCTAACCGCACCCGTAACTTGTTGTGGAAATTATTTATCTGAAGAGAACAGTCCCCAGAACAATTTCAAATTCCATTTCTAAATGTGTGAGAGATGCTTGCATTGTTACCAGACCTTGTGCTGTTACACAGTGAGTGGCAATGCAAGACTACTAAACAACTTCACTGGACTTGAGAAAACGTGCGATTTACAACATGTTCAAAATGATCCACTTTCCTTAAAAGCATGAGGTTTGTGGCTTCTCCACTTAAGTTCCAGTTATGGTATTATTGTTTTTGTTGCTTTAACCTCTGTAACTGCCACATATACTTTAAAATCTGCACTGTGGATAACAGACGAGGAACCTGTCCATTCATCTAGGGGTAACGGGGATGGCTGGGGTCTAAAATACCATCTACCTCAAACCTCCTTCAACCTACTCTTTGTGCATTCTACCCCCTCCTTCTACATCCTTCTTTTACATCCTCCTTCTCTCTCCTCCCTCCTTTCCCAGGTGGTGGGTCCTCCAGGAACCGGTAAAACCGATGTGGCCGTCCAGATCATCTCCAACCTCTACCACAACTTCCCTGAGCAGAGGACCCTGATAGTCACGCACTCCAACCAGGTAGGAAAGTCCTCTAAATGACCGCGTCATTATTCTCAGGTATATTAATCCCTGGAGAACGCAGGATATCGTCCAGGTACGTGGGTATGTTATTCCACCGTTGATGGAATGTATTTTAGGAAGCCGAGATTAATTCGCCAATCTTGCCCCAAAATGGTGCCATTAATCACTTAGAAAGCTCTACTTCTAATTGCAGAGGATCGTTTCCTTTGTAACCCTGTCTCCTTGAATCAGTATTTAATCAGAAACAAATCTAGATGTATTTTACTTCCCCAACAGCCGGCTGGCAATGAGAGCCTCTAACATGACTGAAGGTGGTTATGAAATTTCTGGGTTTGTTGTCAAGCAGTGTTTCCCTCCCCTAGCCAAAATATGGCCATTTCAGTTAATCTTGCCCCTGCAATTCTGTAATTATGTGTGTGTGTGTGTGTGTGTGTGTGTGTTGTACAGGCTCTGAATCAGCTGTTTGAGAAGATCATGGCTCTGGACATAGACGAGCGCCACCTCCTGCGTATGGGTCACGGAGAGGAAGCCCTGGAGACGGAGAAAGACTTCAGCAGGTCAGAACTGTTCCCATTCCCATCCTGTCACGCACGCCCAATTGAGCACACGCAAACATGCGTTAGGCTCCCCATTGCTAACTGACCATCCGCATATCTACACACGGCCAATTGAACACGCAATACAGCTAGTTGTATGGCCACACAACCAGCTGTTCATGCGTTACACACCATAGACTGTACAACCAGCTGGTCACACGTTACACACCGAAGACTGTACAACCAGCTGGTCACGCGTTACACACCGAAGACTGTACAACCAGCTGGTCACGCGTTACACACAGTAAACAGTACAACCAGCTGGTCACGCGTTACACACAGTAAACAGTACAACCAGCTGGTCACGCGTTACACACAGTAAACTGTACAACCATTTGGTCCCGCACATCATTAGTCCGAGTCAACAGACTGGCTGGCCTGTGAGCTACACCCATTTACAGGGTTGATCTTCCTTAGGGCCTGCCCGTCTCTCCAGCACTCTCTCTCTCTCTCCCTCTCTCTTTTTGTCTCTCTCTCTTTTTTTTGTCTTTGTCTGTATCTCTCTTTTGCCTACCTTCTTTCTATCATCCTCTCAGCCCTTCGGTCCCCGTCCCCCCCACCCTGTTTCCTCTAGCCCCCTGTGCATGTGAAACGTGGTACTCAGTCAGATCTATGCTTTAGATGTTCTGGGGTGAGTTGAGTCGACCACCCCAACCCCCCCCCCCCCAGTTAGCTGTGGGCTTGTTTGCGTGTTGGGCTGCATATGTGAGAGCGTTGAGTGCTTCTCTGTTCATGTGTGCAGGCATGCCCAAACACACTCAGACACACGCAGTTGGACAGCCCATCATCTCAATATTGGGAAACCCACTAGGTTTTCTGAACCAGGGGCGGCCCCGTCAGTTTGTACAACCACACCGTTTGGGGACTTCTGGATGCGTACGACTGTTTCTGTCTTGCTCAGTGGCTTCAAGGGCCGTGAGTAAGAGACCTGAACCACACACATTAAAGACAGAGAGCATTTCTGAAATCACTATCAACAGGCCTGCCACACACACATATACACACACACACACAGCGCAGTCTAAGGATCTTAGATAGCCAAAACATTTGCAGTTGCGTAACTGTTTTTTTCCCCCTTCTCGTCCAACTTCATCCGACCCGTCTTGGATGTGTTGTTTTTAACCATCAGTCTGCGGTGGAAACCAAAAATAGAGCTGTTGATCTAAAATAGTACCACCGTCATTGAATATTTATTGAGTTCTCATGCGGAGGCTGTTTTCTCCAGCCTTGATCTCACTGTGAGACTGACTGTACACCTCCATCAGGACGAGCAGTTTTACAGTGTAGCGGGAGCCCGGAGGAGTCTGCCTCTTTATTCACCGGCTAAAAAAAATAACAGAAACCCCAACACCTTCAGTTAGCGATACGAAATCCACGCGGAGAACATTTGTCGCGTTGAAAGATAGACAGTGGGGTTAAACTAGTCCGGGTCTACCTTCCGTTTGCTCCCTCGAATCTTAACGTGCAGTTCCTCTCATCTCTCTAACCCGTAGTACGGTAGAGGCCACTGTGTGAACGGTATGAGATGTGTGTGGCAGCAGTCGTCTCCGCTAGCAGACATACGCATGCCGACTGGCTACAGATTCATTCCTTTTGGTCCAATAACGAGGAAGCAGAAATCTGGGGATGGTCGTTGGCGCTATATGTTACAGTCTACTGGATGAGAAATGAAGAGGTCCCCTGTTCTCGCTGCTCAACCGCCGCTAGTTTACAGTGACATTCATCTATCATACATTGATCTATATGCCCCCCCATTTCTTCCCCCCGCTTACTCATGTTCTAATGAGAGGTTAAAATACCGGTGGGATGAAGATCCGAGGTGTTTGGTGGACATTGAAATGATTCATGACTTAAATGATCAGTTTGCATTTGTCTCTGTTTTCCTTGGTCTCTCCTGGGACCATAGAGCCGAGGGCTGCTTTTTTGATGAGGGAAATGAGGTCTCTCCACTTCTGAATTTTATCATCGTCAGCCGAAGCGAGTGTAATTCTGGTCATGAATCATCTGCTGTGGAGATTAGTGCCGAGACCTGTTTAGGTCCCAATCTCAAGTATAACTCTCTCTCACACACACACCTACTAATCGGCTTACTGGGTTCAAAAGTCGTTCTCTCATGACCTTCTCTGGTCCCTCTGCAGCAGACAAAGTGGTTTAAAATGTGGAATCGTAATAAGATGTCAATACACATAGGATGGCGATAGTTAGGAGGTTTGAATGGCCCGGTGGGCAAAGTCACTGTCCTGCAGGTGAGCTGAGGCATTGACGTCAGGGGTTTGAACCGTAAGCGATAGTCCCATGGAATATCGTAAAGGGCAGTTGAAATTTCTCTGCGTCAACCAGGGTTGTCGTTGGAGTTGTCGGGCGGCATTGTCGTGCCTCTTCGCTGTAGCCATGTCACAAGAATTTTGTTGTGCAGGATAACGCTGTGTTATTCTGTGCATTTGATGAATAAACATTGAAACTTTAGCGACTCGGCATCGTTGGTTTGGCTCAATTGTGGTCGTGGGCCGGAGAATCTTGGTTGAGCAAGGGGTGTGATAGCAAACAGAACGGCCCGGCGGGATGTCCTTAGCGAGACGCTCGTCGTGGTCGTCTCTCCGAAGCCATCTGGGATTTGGTACGAGGCGGGGCCGTGTTCCAAAATAAGGCCTCATGAAAACCTTAACTAGTCCATTTAAAGAATCACTATAAGCGTATCATATCGTCACCTAAGCACCGTAATACTGTTTACACTGCAGTTACATTTTTAAATGCTAGTCTTTTAGCTCTTATCCGGAGTGACTTACAGGAGCAATTAGGCTTAAGTGCCTTACTTAAGGGCTGGAGTGACCGCACATTTCTTTTGACTGTTCTGATTGCGTTGGTAACTCATTAATTATAGCAATTCTGCACCTTGGGTGTTTTTGATATATGGCCCGTATCCCACCCCTGGGTGTCCTGCTAGATATGTGGCGTCTTCCCTCGGTTTGGGCTAGAGGACAGTCCTTCCAGCGCAACACATACACCAGACAGCACTTAATGATGCACCATTTCAGTGTAAAAACTAGGGCCCAAGAATGGGGTACGTAGAGACACTGGCCGCGTTCATCTGCCCTTGAGCTTTGTGCTAATATCTCCTGTTAATGGAAACAACCCGCAGTATAAAGAAACGCCAATAACTTTGTCGATAAACATCCGTTTGATTTTCCCGCTTCATTTCCGCTGTCTCTTTGCTAGCGGCTGACGTTTCCATTGTCAGGGTTTTAGTGTCGTGAACGGGCCTTCTGTAATTTGTCCTGTCCAGGTACGGCCGTGTGAATTACGTGCTGGCCCGACGGCTGGAGCTGCTCAGGGAGGTGGCCCGTCTGCAGGAGAGTCTGGACGTGCCCGGGGACGTGTCGTACACATGTGAGACAGCCGGACACTTTTACCTCTACCAGGTCAGTGGGGAGGGGGAATTTTTTTCTTCAAGTTCTTAGTCTGATTATCCATGTTGACAGCCAATTGCCGGAAGTGTTAGTATCTTTACACTTCGTATCCGCCTCAACAACAAATGCCAAAATATTACGCCATGTGCGCAGGGTTTATACCATGTCCTCGGTTTATCTCCGTCAGCTAATTACTGCACACTGGTTCCAGGAAATGTGCCCCAGCCACAATTAGGCTGCATGAATCAGCAGAAGTGTGATTGTGATATTAACACGTGCGATAACCCATATCGGCCCTAATGACACAGGGCTCCTTTTATTCCCAGCGACCAGTGAGAACGTCTGTCTTACTGGTTTTCTATGCATTTTTGTGGATCCAACCGTGTAACTTTAGGTTCAGTATCAGCTGAAGTAATGAGTGTGTTTGTATGGCTCCCCGGTGTTCTCTCTCCCCCGCTCCAGGTCATGTCTCGCTGGGAGGAGTACATGAGCAAGGTCCGGTCTAAGCAGGGGCGGCCCGTGGAGGTGGAGGTTGTGGCGGCGCACTTCCCCTTCCACAAGTACTTCTCCAACGCCCCGCAGCCTGTGTTCTACGGTCGCTCCTACGAGGAGGACATGGACATCGCCGAGGGCTGCTACCGACACATTAAGAAGATCTTCACCCAGCTGGAGGTAGGCAGGACCCGCATGCACCACATAGGGTGTGGTGAGATCGTCGGTCAGTCAGAGGATAACAACAAAGAGCTATTCACCTCACGTGTTGTCATCGACCCAGTCAGAGGTCGTTACGGGTTCCTCACAGGTCATTAGTCAGCTTTGGGTGTGGTCAGGCGGGAGGCGGGTCTGTTTTCCCCGCAATGTCACGTGGGTTTGCCCAGGCTCACTGGCGATTGGTCGGACTGGGTAGGGTTCTTAGCCTCTGTTCATTACAGTCGCCTGGCAACAGCAGTCACATCAGATTTCATCAGCTGCTTCTGTTATCATATCCGGAGTCTGTAAAATAGTCTGAGAGACGGACTGACATTGTCTTTATCATCCGTAAACCATCGCTGTTGAACCTGTCTGTCTCTGTTCGTCCCTCCCCTCTCACGCCCTCTGTTGTCTTCTCCCTGTCCTCTCGCTCGGCCTCTCTGCATATATGAGGGTGTTTTGCGAGACGGGATGGAGATATGATGATGGGTGACATGTCACCCTCTTCATCTCCCGCTAACCCCATTGGCAACGACACAGGACCCGGCGTCTGCCTCCTCAGTTGGAGATGAAGATTACAGGACCTGGCACTCTCTGACCCCCCCCCCCCCCCCCCCCCCCCCCCCC
>JACXGI010014584.1:0-18814 GCA_016801175.1 Esox masquinongy | reverse complement strand
GACGAGACAGCAAAGCCCCCCCCCCCCCCATCTCCTGCTCTGACACCTCACACGTGCAGAGAGAAAGAGACCAAGACAAAGCTGGACTGAGGATGGACCGAGGGGGGAAACCAAGAAAGAGACCGAGATAAAGAGAGGAAGATCCCGCATCTGCTCTTCGTGGTTTTAGATGAAGAGCAGGGGAGGAGGAACTGTTACAAGCCAGAGTAGAACCACTGTGACTGACCGCCCATCTAACACTAAACCTGCATTAGTGCTGGTTACAACCCTCCATTCTACATGACCACCTGAACATACATCACTCTTCCCATCCCATGAAGCATAGACATCCACTACTCTACCACCACCACACACTCCCAGAAAGGGCCTGCCACAGAATGCATGTCTGCTGTTAGGGAGACCCTTTTACCACCACATTTCGATTATCACAACCAAACTCCACCTGTGGCAGAGGAGAGAAAAGAAGAAAAGGACTAGATGAAGATGAGGGGAAGAAAATGCATGAGGAGAAGAGAGGCAGTTTTGAAGCTTAAGCCACATGTGTGTAAACGCTCGCTGACCTCCGCGTCAGCACTTTATGGCTTCCTGACAGTGTTCCACATTCCTGCGGTCGGGCCAGAGGGTGGAGACTGCCCCCCCACTAGGGTTAGAGGAAGGGGGGCTCACAGGCACCGCACGGAATAACACTGGAACTATTCATAATATTTTCAATGTATTTAAAAAAAAAAATCCTATTCCTCTGGATAAAACATAGACTCATCAAGTTACGACTATTATTGATTCTATTTCTGAATTTTAAGAAGACTGAAATAATATTTGATTCCCTGACAGAGGTGTACTGTTTTAGGAGTTGAGAAGGAGGTCTGGAGTTCTGGATCCGAGGAATTGCCAACATTGTATTGTCTGGACTCTGGAGTAACACCAGGGATTAGTCTACACTGGCATCAGCATCGCCATTTAAGTTGCTATTTAAGTGCAAGCATCCAGTCATGAACAATATACAGTATCAGCACCAAATTACGGCATACAGATTTAAACTAATTTTTTGCAACTTCTGCCAACTGGCCTATCATGCTGAAGACATTGCATAATGTGAAAGAAAGCACCGAGCGCTATCACTCTGGAAGGCATAATGCTCATCACTGCCAACTGAGTATCTCAGAAAATATTAGAGAATGTTGAATCTTCAACCCATGATTGAAGGCTGTGTGACACGTGGGCTACAGACTGTTATTGTACCAACAAAGATGTAGCTGATTGCTAAAGTGTATTTTGTATGGGTCATTGAAATGTCCTAAACCTGAGAAAAGCAGATTATGGCTAGGCCTTGCACAACAATGCTGAAAATTAATTGTCAAGACAAGCAACTTTGTCGCACTATTGAACAAGCAAACCTAGAAAGTCCTTGCCTCTTACCACGTTTGACCTAGAGTCATGAAATTTGGTAGGTAGGTCCAACTCCTTTCAAAAATATATTTACCATTGGAAATCATTAAATCGACCATGGATTTTCCATCATTTCGACTTCATGAAAAAGCTACATTTCTACTCCTATCATACCCAATTGCCTATCTTCACCAAACTCAACATTTGGCATTGATTGTTCAAGATCTTAAACTACTGATACAAATCTCAAAGATGTAAGGAAAGTTCTTTGGTCTCAGTGGCTGTTCTGACATGCAATGTGAAATGTGGTATATGGGCAGGTGTTAGCCTTTCTAAATCATATCCAGTCAACTGATTTTGCCACAGGTGAATTTTCAAGGACAAAAAGGTTGTAGAAAAAAAAAGTACAAAAGTGAAACAACTCACTCCCACAGAATGTCAAAATAAAAACATTCCACTTTTTTTGTCCTTCCCTGACAAACTGGCCAAACAGTGTTTACGTGCGTGTGTGTGTGTGTGTGTGTGTGGACCCTGAATATGGCCATGAGTGCAAACATGCATATACGTGGGTGTCCATGTGTAGACCGTGTGATGGCCAGTTTAGTGCTCCCCCAGGAGCGTTGACTTTAACGCGTAACAGGGACTTTTTAGCCCTCAGGGGCCATTCCTGCTGTAGTATATAGGCTCTCAGGTGAGTCACAGACTGAGGCACAGTACAGACTGCCCACCAAACTGTAGTCTGTAATGACCACCAACAGCCTCAAGTGGAACTGAACACTAGACACACCTGCACAAACAGAAACACGGAGACAGACGCATGAACACACCCAGTCCGAAGATGAAAGAGCCGAGTGGAACGCACTAACAGATGTTTGAGGGCTAGGCAGGGCTGGCTGGTTGGTGTGTGTTGGCGTCAGGTGTGTGTTGGCGTCAGGTGTGTGTTGGCGTCGAGTCGAGACAGTGGGACATCTCAACCTGGTCTCAGACTTATCAGACCATCTCTCTCACTGTCTGGCAAGCTAGCTGGCCAGACGCTCACATAAACCAATATCAGCCTTGGCCCTGAACTCACTCCGACACACACACACACAATTACACACACACACACAATTACACAAACACACACACGCACTATCTGCGGTCTGACCAAGGCATTACCGACACAGCTGGATTGGCTGAGGACAGGAGTTAGGAAGCCACCCCCACCCATCCGGTGGTTGGCTCCCAAACCACAAGTTGGACCCCTCTTTCTCTCCCCCCAGCGTGGTACGAGCCTGCCGTAACACTCTGCCTCCCATCGTCTTCGTCTCTGATCCTGGACCACTTTAACAGTGGAACCACAGAGTTTCACAATCGCTGGAAAAGGCTAAATCCAGAGAGGACGTGGGAGGTCCTGCGTCCTGATTGGTTGGCTGCATGGGAGGTAAGTGACCACAGTTAAGCTGCCCCCACATATACAACACTGGAGTACAAAACAACATATTAACCCTGACTCAGAGGCACAATGCACAGGCTTAATGCACATTGTTCAATTCAATGAGTACAACAACACACCTTCCAAACTACTGAAGACAACAGCTGAGTGAAATGAGCAATGGTAGTGTTGTGCAGTAATTTGGGTAACAACCCTTTAACTTATATAAATGTATATGTATGGTACAAAAATGCAATGTCGTGAACTGACAATACCTTTGCTTTTGGCTTCAAAAAGAGACCAAGGCCTTCAGGCTAAAACAGGGTCATCCTTTGAGCATGGATCATAGACCTGCATAGTTGAATCCAAATAAGGACACTTGTTTTAGTCACGGTTCCTCCTTCCACCAGAGCAGAGGCTTGACCAACCAGGCCCTAACCACAGTGGCCCCAGGATGAAATATCGACAGACAGTACAACGAACAGACCAAGTGGTTCTGCTGTCCGTGAGTAACCTCTCACATGTCAGGAGGCTAAACACATGTCCAGATGAGACCTTCTGTCCGCTCAGCCAGTTTCACATGTCACAGGAAACGGAAATGTAGTCAATGTACAAAATGGCAACTATGGCCACACTGGAGAGGTATGTTCAGTGAGAGGTGCTGAGTAAGAGGAATGGATTTGGAGATGGTTGTCAGGGCTGTGGATGCATGTGTGTGTGCGTGCGTGCCTGGGTGAGCACAGGCAAACACGTCACACATTGTGAAATCAGTCGAAAATCACTGAATGATGCCAAAAATAGAAAGAGAGAGAGGGGGCTTTCAAAACGAATTCAGCAGAGACATAAAGGTAGGTGAGGAATGGGAGAGAGAAGAGGAAGAGGCAAACACCTCCTGTGTTGCAACATAGAAGTTTAATATTAGACACAATGGGCCGGTTTCACGGACACAGATTTGCGAAAATTCCACAGGACTAGGCTTAATCTGTGTCTGCAAAATCGGCCCAATGTCTCAATATGGAAAAGGAAAATCTGTTTGAACCACGGAGGACATTTTGTTGACACAAACAGAGTTGTTTCCATTTCCATCATGCCTCTCACCATCTGACGCCTACATAAGATTCCTAATGCCGGCCTGAAAACGCATCTCCTCTAACACTGTCCAAAATCGCTTGTTGTTGCTCTAACAGGACATGAGAAAATGCAGTGAGAACCTGGACATTACCATGGCAACAGAGGCGACAGGAGAAAGGAGGATAGCATGATAACGACGAGCAAAACAGCCAAACTCAGCATCTGTGTAGGATACATGACACAAATCCACTAGAACAGGGTTGTTCCCAGAATGGGGATAAAGGACAGACAACAGAAGTCAAAAGGACTGGAACCACTGATCGTTGCCACGGTTACAGTGCAGCGGCAGAGCATCACCATGGCAACTGTACAGTGGCAAGGCGCTGAGAGGATCAGAAATGGCCGTCATTTCTACAGTGAGACTCTAACAAGGCATCCTTCTCATCAGAACCTTCATTTTCAGGGGGGGGGTGGGTATCTTCATATGATTCAAGACTTCATTGCAACCAAGCACAATTAACACCATAGTTAGCAATTTACTGCAGAGGCACAGCTAGGCAGTGACCTGGAACAGCCCCATTATGATGTGATAAATGCGTCTCCTTCAGAAACATACATCATTTCAACACTTTCCCCCTAGGGATGTGACTGATCACAGGGCAGAGCTAAGGCCCGTCACTCGGGGCTGAGCGAGCTGGGACAGGCTCCATCCATCAACACATCTCATAGAGTATGGAGACCAGATCACATGCAGGCCAAGCCACATTGTTGGTACCACTAAGGCTGTATTAAACACACCCGGATAGACAATTCAGCACAGGAGAACCAACTTCAGATTTACACATTTTGGGAGAAATGCTCAAAAAGGCCTAATGAATTACTTTGGTCACATTATGCCAGCATTATGTGACTACTAGGTTAAAAGGGTGTTAGAATTGGTACATATTTACCCTTATTCCCCAGTAACTTAAGTTATTATGACCTTGTCCTTTTGCATAACTCCCAACAGGCTCAGGAGAGTTGTAGAGCAGGACATGCTTCCTCTGAGACAAAATGCTTCTTTCCACAATGCTTGCTCAAACAGGAAGTTTGCAGGACAAGAGAATACTTCTCCCCGCAAATGACCACAGCAGTCAAGAAATCGCTGTAGATCCCCATGGCCCTAAGCCCAACCTGCTGTGACACACCCAGGTATTAAAAGTGCGGTGTAGTAGCACATTAACACTGCGATGTAGTGCCTTAGAAACAACGGCCAACCGCGGAACAGTGATTCTGCAAACATCATTGTGCACATGTATTTAGGTGGTGTTGCCTCTGCTATATGTCCCAATGGATATCAGAACATGGGATAAAAATAAATAGATCCTTCCACTTTGGTGCATGTTATACAGTGTGCTGACCACTGTAGCCAAAAAAACATTCCCTTCTAAAGTGGTAGAATTTCATGGCTTATAGTTGAAAAAGAAGTTAAGTATTTGTCAAAACCTTAGATGCATCTACACATTAAATGTTATTTCTTTAGTTATACTATTTTCTACATTGTGGAATAATAGCGAAGACATCAAAACTATGAAATAACATGTATCCACCTAGGAATCACATAGCAATCCAAACAGTGTTAAACAGATCAAAATACATTTCATATTATGTATTCTCCAAAGAAGCCACAGTTTGCCTTGTTGAGTGTTTTACAAAATCTTTGCATTCTCTCAACCCTCCTCATTAGGTAGACAGCAGGAATGGATTTAAATTAACAGCTAAGAATTGTTAAGTTAATTTGAGGAATTTATTTCCTTCTTAATTTGTTACAGCCAGTCAGTTCTGTTATGACATGGTATGGTTGGTAAACAGAAGCCTCTCATTATGCACATTATAGAGCACCTCAGATTGCAGGCCAAATAAATTCTTTAGAGTTCAAGTAACAGACACATCTCAACATTAACTGTTCAGAAGTGACTGTGTGAATCAGGAATTTATGGTCAAATTGCAATACAGAAACCACTACTGAAGGACACCAATAAGAAGTCTTTCTTTGGCCAAACATGAGAAAGGGACATTTGTTTTTTGGTGAGATTTTTGGTTCCAACCTCCATGTCTTTGTGAGACGCAGAGTGGGTGAATGGATGACCTCCGCATGTGTGGTTCCCACCATGAAGCAGGGAGAAGGTTTGATGGTTTGGGGGTGCTTTGCTGGTGACATTGTCTGTGATTTATATAAAATTCAAAGTACACTCAACCAGCACGGCTGCCACAGCATTCTGCAGCGATACACCATCCCATCTGGTTCACACTTAGTGGGACTATAATTTGTTTTTCAACTAGACATTGATCCAAAACACATCCAGGCTGTGTAAGGGCTATTTGACCAAGAAGCAGAGTGGTGGTCCCGCATCAGATGCCCTGGCCTCCACAGCCACCCGACCTCAACCCAAATGAGATGGTTTAGGATGAGTTGGACCACAAAGTGAAGGCAAAGCAGCCAACAAGCACTCAGCATATGGGGGATATGTGCGCAGCATATACTCCTTCAAGACTGTTGGAAAATCATTCCGGATGACTACTTCATGAAGCTGGTTGAGAGAATGCCAAGAGTGTGCAAAGCTGTCATTAAGGCAAGTGGTGGATAATTTGAAGAATCTAAAATACAAATGTATTTTGATGTGATTAACACTTTTTTGGTTACTACATTCCATATGGTTAATTTCACAGTTTTGATGTCTTTACTATCTTTCTATAATGTGGAAAATATAAAAATAAAGAAATACCCTTGAATGAATAGGTGGGTCCAAACTTTTGTAGGTAGTCTAGCTTAAAATCCTGTAACCAAATTGACTACGAGATTAAATCTTCCTGACGACTATGCATGCACCAGTTGTTCAAATTCATACGGCAAAGCAGCGGACCGACATCTGGACAGCATTACCGGAGACGTGAAGCCAGCCTCAGTTAACGGCTTGCCCCGCGCCCCTGGAGATCAAAATACATGTCATTAAAAAAACCACCAGTTCCAAACAGGTCAAACAATTCGTGTTAATTACTTGAACTTGTCGGCTAAGTGATTAATCAAACCTATTTTTGTTGTAATTTGACTGTGGCTATGTGATCACTAAACTGGGGGGCTCGTTGGGGGCGGGGGGTGATCCTCTAAGTAGGCTATTTGGCATAAACGCAACTCTTCAAACAAAAAAAGCAGGTTGACGGACGTAGAGTCCATTAAGTGAATGCCACACAATAATGAATCAAATTCTCAGAAGGCCATATTCCAGTGAGATCCAAGAGTCTGAAAAACAGATACACTGTAACCTATCGCTTGCGTAACGTGAACGTGATACAGCGTAGAAGTAATGGGGCTATTCGGGGGAGGGAGGCAAAACGAAAGAGGGAGAGGGGTTGATTTCATCAAAATCTTTTCGCCAATCGCCACCCCTGTAACTATGCGATAAAACAATAATTTGTGTATTGATGGGATTTAAACACAGAGTACATCCGTGGAAGTCTTTGTTGTTTTGCGTTTGAACAAAAAAGCAGACCAGGTAAATATATGAACGGTGGGTGCTCATACCGTTAAACACCGCAAAGCCATACAAACCTCCACTAAATACAGTACTACATGTCTGGAATGTGCTGGTCTGGAATACTAACTCATCAAACCATACCTGCAATCGCTCTGTCGCGGGCTGCCACATAGTAGTAGAATCAAAGGCTTCCGTTTCTACTGCCGCTGGTTCTTCTCTGTGTAATCCAGCTCACATCTGCTCGTTCTCCGAGCTGCTTGCTTCTCTCCTGCAATCTGAAGAAAACGGAATTCCAATGGACTGCGAGGAAGCTCCGCCTGGAGCAGTTTCGGGACTGGTCTGCAGAGGGCGGTAAGTGAATACAGCAGCAATGAAGGATTGGAGTATATAGACTGTTTCTATGTTTACAAACATTGGTTGGAGAGGGTGATGCGTGCGCATAATGTAGGCAGTGACATCAAGCTATGAATGAAGGTTGAATTGATAGCTTCGGCCGTATCTACAGTAGCTATTATAGCATTTGCGAAATGTTAGGGTGCCTGCCAGAAAAGTTAATTACATCAACATGATTTAACAACTTTATCGATAGCGAGGAAAGAAATGTAGAAATTCCGAGCCTTTATAAGTGTAGAGCCTTCAATCAGCCTCCCCAATGTTTCGCAACTACAGTTAAGCACTGCGGTAAAGTTTGTTTTAGATTGGACATTGGCAAGACATTCGGGTTTGAAATCTTACTAGCTCTTTAACAAGGCGTTCAGTTAATCCAATATTAGTCTAAGTGTAATTCATAAAGTATTTACGATGTTGCAGTCCTTTTTTAACCAAATGTTGACAATTCCTAGCCACGGAGAATTAGCTGCTTTGTATGGAACGGAGGTAGATGCGATCTCAGGTCTGGTGCTGGGCGCGTTCGAATTGTACACAAAATGCAGCCTTCTTAACAGCGCCTACAAGTGTGCCATGACTATAAACAGTATATAGTCATGGCACACTATATATATATATATATATATATTGATTCAGGGGAGGCTGGAGAACAATGCACACTTTTTCAAAGTTTCAAATTTTAACAGAACTTTGTCATTTCAATTGCTTAAAGTATGTAAAAAGTATGAATTCTGAATCAGGGGAGGCAGAAAAATGTTATTTTGCTTCCAAGATGTGCGCGCATTCCTGTCTAACATCAAAAGGACGTCGACTGGAAAATCATCGAGAAGGTATGCAGCTCATGATCGCCGTTAATTTCCAGAAGAACCCCTCTGTCCTCCAGAAAATCACAAATGAAGCTCTCCATCCTCCACTCCATCCTCAACCACTCATTTGCACGTTCATGCGCATGCACCTCCGCCATTTGCACATTGTGTCCCATAGCTGAGGGAGCAAAAATGAACAAGGGTGTAGGGGCTATTTAAACATTCCGATGGCCCCTTCCAGCTGTCTGCCCCGATGCAGGTTCGGCTTGCTAATAGCTAATAGCTAGCGAAGGGGAATCTCAAAATGGCACTGTTATTTTTTAGTTTTCGCTATTTCACACAAAAGAATGTACAGGCGTGCTTAATGATATGACATGCATTCGTTTTCATCTGATTTTGAGATGTAATAGGGCCTACATACAAAACTAAATATGCCCTAAATTAAATATTCTATCATCATTGATGTATATTTCTGCTTCAACAATAGGAGGGATTTGGAAATTATAATTTCTTTCTTTCTTTTTTTTTAAGGAACAGTGGACCAATAATTGCATTTTTGAAGTCAAAAGTGTCCCAAAGTTGACGCATTAAACCCCTACCCACTTCATGGAAGTCACCCTCGGAATTTCGTCAGCAACAAGTGACTATGAAGGTTCACCAAGCAATTGTGTAGGGGAGAAGCGTCGGTTTGGAATATACAGAAAGTAATATTACATTCCGTTTTAGCTCCCAGACTTTGTCTGAAATCGCCATAAAACCTAGAGGCAAATTTATACTGGTTCTATCACTACTTCACTTTTAATTCATCCCATAAGGAATTTCAGAATCACCTCAAATAATGTCTGTGTTTCATTTAAACATACCCCAGCTCAGCGTTTTGGTGACCGTGTAAGTCTCACCAAGACAAGGTGACATGGTGACTGATTTGAGGGGGGTGGGTGTGTTTGCACCACACTTGAGAATGGCGGCTGCTGCTGGGATTCGGCCGGTGCTCTGGCCCGCTTTACCGGCAGTGGCTCTGTGGGCATGGCTGGGGCTCTGGAGGGCTCTGTGGGCATGGCCATGGCTCTGGGTGGCTCTGCAGGCATGGCCGTTGCTCTGGGTGGCTCTGCGGGCACGGCCGGGGCTCTGGGTGGCTCTGCGGGCACGGCCGGGGCTCTGGGTGTCTCTACGGGCACGGCCGGGGCTCTAGGTGGCTCTGCGGGCATGGCCGGGGCTCTGGGTGGCTCTGCGGGCACGGCCGGTGCTCTGGGTGGCTCTGTGGGCACGGCCGGGGCTCTGGGTGGCTCTGCGGGCACGGCCGGGGATCTGGAAGGCTCCTTGGATGCTGCCAAGTCTCTGAAGGCAGCCTTGACCTTCTCCAGGGCATCTTCCCAATCATTGCTATTGCATTGCATCTTGGCGCAGAGGTCCAAGAGTCTGGCAACATCCTCCTGCAGGACCTGTCGGCAGGAGACCCCACCAGAGACGGCCGTTCCTTGCGTCTCTAGCATCCTCCACCGGTGTAATGGGGAGAGAGACAGGGAACAGATACAGAGGGTGTGTTCAGTACCCTGGAGGGCATTTTTTTAAACAGCAGAGAAGTGTGAGGGGAGGAGGTGATGGAGAAGTTCAAAATCAAATGTCAAACCCTGTTTTTGGGGAGAAAGTGTTGAGCGACAAGTTGGCCTTCACTTCCACTTGTGACATTCAGATGGTCAACGCTCTGAGCAATGTGGATAGGGAATTGGCCCATGTGAAGCTGAGCGATAGAGCAATGGATGTAAACCTCTTGGGCTAGTTCTCTGTCCTTCTGAAGAATAGCTCATCCAAAGGCAGCGTATATGATTGATTCGTTTGAGACAGTGGAGCACATTTTTATGACAATTGTTGTTTGTTTTTTTATAGGTCCTGCACAGAATCAGAATCACTTTTAATCACTAAGTTAAGTCACTTGAAAATGACTGTCTGGAATTGTTAATAATGACTGACCTGTACTGCCCCCCTGAGTTCTGGGAATAGTTTGTGACCAGGCTTGGAAGGGTTGGTGATGATCTTTCCTGCATGCTTCCTTGACCAAGAGTCCTGTGAGGACCTTGATGGAGAGCATGTGGTGGCCGTTGACCCTTCCCTACACCTCACAGTGTGTCGCAGTTTACCACTGCAAACTCCAAATTTTGCAGGTGGGACCGTAATGTTTTCAGGAGGTTGGCTATGGATTAATTGTTTGTGTTTTTAACTTAACATCGTATTGCTTTTTATATATTTTTTAGAAAATCACTGTCAATAATAACAATTTACAACAAACAAGCAATCCAAATCTTACAGTGTACTGAAAGAGTGACCTAATTCTTCTGGGAGGCTCTTGCTAACAGTTGTTAACTCGTAAGCTTGAAAGATGCTGGCTCAGTCAGTTTCCAAAAAGCCACAGTCTGGACAGAACTGCAAAATGAGCTGAACACTTTTTAACGAAGGACAGATGGTAAAGACACAAAGGAATACAGGGTATCATTATCTACCTACTGATAAGACACCGTACAAGGAAGGCATTGGTTAAAAGTCATCCATCTACCTGGTGTAGAATCTTATGTCCTCATCTCATCCGGCAAACAGCCAAAATTATTCCTGACAGTTATTTCTTATAGCTCTCTTCTAAGCCTGACTATCTCACCCTGCATTTTCTAATTTTCCGACAGGGCCAAGTCAACTGCTGTTGGCTCAGGTACAGGACAGTAATCCTGGTCCTGGACACAGCCATCATCTACCACTTAATTTCCACAATCTAATGCATAAATCACCCACATACAGTTAGGTCCAGAAATAGTTGGGCACTGACATAAGTTTTGTTATTTTGGCTGTTTACCAAAATATATTCAAGTTACAGTTAAATAATGAATGTGCACTTAAAGTGCAGTCTCCCAGCTTTAATTTGAGGGCATTTACATCCAAATTGGAGGAAGGCATTAGGAATTACAGCTCTTTAATATGTAGCCCCCTCATTAGGAGTGGCCAAATCAACAGTTTGGTCCATTCTGGGAAAAAAAGAATGCACTGGTGTGCTCTGCAACACAAAAAGGCCTGGATGTCCATGGAAGACAACAGTGGTGGATGATCATAGAATCCTTTGCATGGTAAAGAAAAACCCCTTCACAACATCCAGCCAAGTGAAGAACACTCACCAGGAGGTAGGCATATCATTATCCAGGTATACGATAAAGAGAAGACTTCATAAGAGGAAATACAGAGGGTTCACCACAAGGTGCAAACCGATCATAATCCTCAATAGTCATAGAATAGAAAGGCCAGATTTGACTTTGCCAAAAAACATTGAAAAAAGCCAGCCCAGTTCTGGAACAGCATTCTTTGGACAGATGAAACTAAGATTAACCTGTACCAGAATGATGGGAAGAAAAAAGTATGGAGAAGGCTTGGAACGGCTCTTGATCCAAAGCATCCCACATCATCTGTAAAACACGGTGGAGGCAGTGTGATGGCATAGGCATGCATGGCTTCCAATGGCACTGTGTCACTAGTGTTTATTGATGATGTAACAGAAGACAGAAGCAGCCGGATGAATTCTGAAGTGTATAGGGGTATATTGTCTGCTCAGGTTCAGCCAAATTCGGCAAAGTTGATTGGATGGCGCTTCACTTTGAAGATGGACAGTGACCCAAAACATACTGCCAAAGCAACCCAGGAGTTTCTTAAGGCATAGAAGTGGAATATTCTGCAATGGCCGAGTCAATCACCTGATCCCAACCCGATCAAGCATGCATTTCACTTGCTGAAGACAAAACTTAAGGCAGAAAGACCCACGAACAAACAACAACTGAAGACATCTGGAGTAAAGGCCTGGCAAAGCATCACAAAGGAGGAAACCCAGCGTTTGGTGATGTCCATGAGTTCCAGACTTCAAGCAGCCATTGCCTGCAAAGGATTCTCGACAATGTATTAAAAATTAACATTTTATTCATGATTGTGTTAATTTGTTCAATTACATTTGAGCCCCTGAAATAAGGGGACTGTGTATGAAAGTGGTTGCAATTCCTAAACGTTTCATACAATATTTTGTTCAACCCCCTGAATTAAAGCTGAAAGTCTGCACTTCAATCGCATCTCGGTTGTTTCATTTCAAATCGATTGGCGTACAGAGCCAAAATTATGAAAATTGTGTCAGTGTCCAAATATTTCCAGACCTATCTATATTTACCTATAGAAACCATTACCAGACTCTGAAAGGAAATGGAAAGCATTGAGTCAAGACTAAATATTGAATGCTCTCACAGTTCACTACAGTGGATATAAAAAGTCTACACGCACCTGTTAAAATGCCAGGTTCTTGTGATGTAAAAGAATGAGACAAAGATAAATCATGTCAGAACTTTTTCCACATTTAATGTGACCTATAACGTGAACAATTCAATTGAAAAACAAACTGAAATCTTTGAGGGGGAAAAATAAAAAACTCAACCTTTTTAACAGGGGTGTTTAGACCTTTTATGTCCACTGTATATCTTAGTAATTAAGAGAATGGACTTGTGAGAGATAAAGAAAGGATTAAATGGTTTTAAGTTTGAGAAGTGAAGTGACATTTTCAGTGGGTCATCAATGTCCTAGGCTATTCATGAGGCTCGGTCTTAAGTCTCTGATTTAGTCATCTGTAATGGGATAACTAAGTGAACTTAAATATGTGCTACAAATATGTCATAAAAACAGTTTGCCTGAGATAACGTGCAGCATTAGTTATGATGCATTGGGCAAATAGGAATTTGCAGATGTTAGCATCATTTTGTAAGGGAGACAAGAGTTGATCATTTTAGAAGAGATAAGGTGGAGCTCTTTGTTTTGGTTTCGATCTCATCTCTTTACACATATGGACCCAGAACTTAATCATGCACTTAAACAACTACAGAAGATTTCTAGTTCAAAATTAAACAACATTTCTAACTTCATTTTGTTGCCTGGCAACCCAAATCCATTGATTCAGCCAAAACAACAGCCACAATCATTTATTCTTTGCAATAACTCCGGATCTGATGATTTCATGATTGCAACCACATTCAAACCATTGTGATTGGTCCCAGAAACCGACAATATGTGGGTATTAGCCAAAACACATAAGGGTAAAGAGGTGTTTGGAAAATGTGTCATTCACTTTAACTATTTGTTCTGCACAACAGCTCTCATTTTTACATTCAGTTTGAGTCATTGGCACTTATTATTGTGCTTTGTCCAAACCCACCACTCAACTTCAAGTTTGGAGGAAAATGTCATTTTTTGGATAATATTTTTTGTGACTTGAGTGCTATTTTCCAATCAAGTATTGATATATTATTACTAAGGCCACTCAAGAGACAACACTGGAGCTGGATTAGACATGTTCTAAGAAGAAATGCAGATTCCATTCCAAGTACAGCTGTCCATTGGACTTCAGAAGGCTGACTTAAGAGAGCACCAAGAGGTCATGGGTAACAATGAAGACTAAATATCAAAGCGTGATCAGTAGAGCTAAAGTACAATGGGGAAGACGGCCAAACACAATTAGAACTGCAGATTCTTTGTAATGGAATGAATCACTGAGGATTAACATAAAAAATGTGTTAATACACACGTATTACAATGATCACGCTTTGATATTTAGTCTTCATTGTTAGCCATGACCTCTTGGCGCTCGGATCAATACTTCAATGTTTCGTGATTGGTGACATAAAAATGTTAGCTAGTGTGTAATCCTGTTGCATTTCAGCGGAAATATTATTTTCAGCTAGTTGGTTATCAACGTAGCTAAAAAACACAACGCCCTGTTATTGGCCACCGTTATTGGATGCCTTGCTTTTTTGTTCAGTGACATTATATTTCTTTTTGATTTTTGTTGAAAAGGACATAGTCCTTTCTAGTGTTTACTAGAAAGTTGTAGATAGTTTGCTTGCCTTCCAGTAAAGACAAAAAAGACTGACGAATTTTATAGATGTCTGGTCTAATGTTCAAGTCGAATTTCATGATTTGAAACTTGTCTAAAACAATTTCCATATATTGCCTTTTTAAAATCAGACAGGAATAATAACAACAAAAACCACACACCTCAGAGGAGCCTGGCTTGTTTTCACTTAAATCTTTATTGTTACAGCATTAGAGATAGATAATATGTGATTCTTCTCTTTAAAAAAAGGAGGATGACCCTAGTCAAACCATCAGTCAAGTCAGGCCCCCAAAAAGGAAATGGAGTGGGGGGTGGGGGTGCATTTGTTTTTAGCCTGCCTGGTTTCCTTGCTGGGCAGAGATTTAAAGGACCAATAGAATGGTCTCAAATGGGCCACCCATCAGGTGCCCCAAGCAAGGTTCAAACAAATGCACCCAGAGGTTGACCCCAGACGGGAACAATACAACCACACACAGACAAACCTGTACCTGGGACACAGAAGCATAATACGGCATTACTGGAGCAGACCCTAGCTGACCCCCACTTGTCAATCTCCCATACTAGACCCTACCACCCAACATGTCAGTCGCCCACCCATAGGCTACTCCTGCAAAAAAATACACCGTCCTCATAGGAAAACCCTAAAACACTGTGAATACGATTACTACTCATACTTTATTTGTACTGAACTTGCATGTAAATAACAAAAACATGACAACCAATATGCTTTTTTTTAAGAAGCACTGTTTTACCAGCTTCCACCAAAGTGGTTTTATACATCTGTTCTATGCTTATGCATCTCTTCTGTCTTGGTCCACCACCACATATTGTTGCCTGAAGAAGATTTTTGGCAAAGATACACTAAATCAACAACAATGTACGGAGGGTTTCAAAATAATGCAGAAACCTTCAAATCTACCCATGCACCAAGTAAGGCAACCTACTGCAGAATATAGAAAGATATATGTATATATCATACTGCACTATGACGAGTGCACCTATTTCTACAAAAACCTGTAAGGACAGCTATCAGTAGCCTCTGCTGAATCTACACTGAGCTCATGGGTTAGGAGAGGGTTTTCATGACCTGCCCTCTCTAGGACCCCCAATGGAATCCTGGGTAATGTAGTCACATTCTACTGGAAAGCAGAAGCCATTGACATTTGGTCACCCAACACCTATTAAAATAATACAAGATGTGCTTTTATGCTATTGTAGCTTCATGGATATTCAAACAGTTGCAGAACAATTCTTTATTTTTTAGTTTATTTTTATCTAGAGAAATACTGAATGGTGTGCACTGAATGAGGCTGCTGTATGTGTGTATAAGTGCACATCCGTACATGTGTAGTTACTGTACAGTATGTGTGAAGAGGTGATGCATGATGATGTTGTGTTTTGGTGGGCGTGTTGCTGCTGTCATTTCTACAAATCTTTCGTTTTGATCAGAGTGACCAGGGGCTTGTCGTCAGGACTGTAGTCCTCATAAGTGATGGGTGTGGCGTCGTACATGGCAGGTCGGGACTTCTTCCCAAATCTGAGGAAGGAAACAGATATTGAACAGCACTTCAGGTACTACACCTACAGTAGCTACATGCAAGGCAGTTCCCAATCTGCCAAAGGTGGAGTGTCTCAGTTAAGAGTAAAACACAGGTGTCAGATGAGTGTGGTGTCTTAAAGGAGATCTTGTAAACAGAGTAATGTAAGGGTGTCATTCGTAAGGGAGGTATTACACAAATATGCAACATCTATTTTAGGAGATTAGATTATACCTGATTTGACCCATCAGTGCTTATTGGCTGGAAGCCATGGTACATGTAAGCATTTGACACAAAACCACCCAGTTCACAAAAGGCTGTATACCACAGGGATGGTTAAATCAGTGGTTAAATTGTGTTGGTAACTGGTTTGTAATAGCAATAAGACACCTCTGGGTTTTTTTTTTTGGTAGCACATGAAACACCCCCTTTTTGGAGTCTTATTGCTTAAGTACAGAAGCTCTCTTGATAATGTTGGGATGCGCACCGCAGAGCAAAGCAAGCCCACCAAAGGCATGAGCGTTTGAGAATTCTGTGGCGTCTCACCTGGCGTGGCGGATGGAGGCGATGGCGTTGCTGAACTCGCTGTCAATGCTGCGGCAGTTGTAGAACTCCTGGTACGCGTGGCGGGACGAGCCCTGATACTCGATGCGGCTAATGCGACAGATGCCCACGATGAGGATGATGAGCATGAGGACGAAGGCCACGCACAACGCGCCGATGATGATGTAGAGGGAGTGGCGCGGCATGTTGGTCAAAGTGTCCTCGGGGTGGGCCGGCTTCCACTGCAAGTCTGAGAGAAACGGACAGCTGAAACATATTTCTGTGGCTGAAAAGTATTTCATACAATATTTCACAATGTCTCCTTCAGACGGGGGGGGGCTCGGGAAGGTACACATACGTATCTCACAGCTCGCCCCAACCCAGCCTGGTGGACAGTGGCAGGTGTAGCCGTTCGATTGGTCGATGCAGGTACCTCCGTGATGACAGGGGCTGCTCTCGCACTCGTTGACGTCAACGTCGCAGCCCTCCCCTGAAGGAACCCATGGGAGGCATGTTTAGTTGGAGCAGCAGGTAGGGGTTTACTGACAGGGTTCAGAGGGGGTTGACTTGCTAGTGAGAACAGCCGAGCCTCATCACCATGTGTCCCCAAGGCCCTTTGGAACGGACGACTCTTACTGTCAAGTCTTACGCAAACACAATCACAGAGTTGTAATCCTCACCCAGGTAGCCAGGTGGGCAGACACAGGAGGCGTTAAGTCCTGCACTCTCACAGCGTCCCCCGTTCTGACAGTGAACCTTCCGACAAGGATCCCTGTAGATCTCACAGTGTCTGCCTGCGCACAGACACACACCGATACACACACACACACACACACACACACACACACACAGACACAGACACACACAGACAAAGACACACACAGACACACACACACACACACACACAGACACAGACACACACAGACAGACACACACACACACAGAGACACACACAGACACAGACACACACAGACAGACACAGACACACACACACAGACACACACACACACACAGACACAGACAGACACACACACACACAGTCATTATTAAGACTTGATCCTTGCATTTGACAACCTTGCAAAAAACTAAATGATTTTATGTCCGGTATCAATGTGAACAAATGACAATACACACTGTTAATGCACTTGTAGATCATTACTAATGGTTTGGTTGTCGTTGTTCATCATTAGTTTCTGTAAAATACTGTATTCGTTAATGCTAATTTATGTAGCCTTATCTGAAAGTGTTACAGGTCTCCTCCATGATAACAGTCCACATCCATACAGAACGCTGTCCAGCACATACAGTATAGTCATTCATGCAGATACATTTATAATGCAGTCTTATCCCTTGTGTTATGTTAACATTTTGGTTCCACTCATCATGTTAGCGGGTCAAATTGACCCGGGGTGTTAAATCACAACCCAGTACTCACTATTGATATTTTAGCTGCAAACAAATGTGTTTGATATCCATAACCAACTCATTACTCATATAAATTATAACATTTACTAGTTTTATTTTATTATATAGTCCATTTAGACCACATTTACCTTATGATGAACACTCGTTTTTTACCCCAAAAACTGAAATGTATCTCTATTTGCTATGATGGACAAAATTGAACAATACTTTTTAATTTTCTAGACAATGTTCTGCTTAATAATGTCTAGATATTATGACCATAGTGACAACATCAATGTTACACACAAATCGAAAGTTAGGGAATCAGATGGAGCAGGACTGGTCATCTCTGCACAATAAGCCATGACGATGTTCACAGAGGAGAGGTTTCTGGGAAGGCTCTCACACGACGTGCTGTTTGCCTCTCACACGATGTGCTGGTCTTGTGTCACAGTTATTGAAGTGAACTACTCTAGAGAATATACTGTATGAAATATATGGGTCCTCCCAACTACTACACAACAAAGCCTTTCCTACGAGAAAAGTTCAGTTCCAGTAGCAACAAAGATAATAATAGCTTGTGTTTGTGAAAGGTGAGGGGTGATTTAACTTTTAGTTTGTGTGATGTTAGACATTACAAAGGGTCTCAGTGGGTGAAATACACCAATCAGCCATAACATTATGACCACTGACAGGTGAAGTGAATAACACTGATAATCTCGTTATCTTGGCACCTGTCAGTGGGTGGGATATATTAGGCAGCAAGTGAACATTCTGTCCTCAAAGTTGATGTGTTAGAAGCAGGAAAAATGGGCAAGCGTAAGGATCTGAACAACGTTGACAAGGGCCAA
>JACXGI010014583.1:0-18812 GCA_016801175.1 Esox masquinongy | reverse complement strand
TTCAGCACTGTTTCTGAGACCTCAGCTGGGGCAGATACCTTACCCACAATGCCGTTGGTGTACTCAAACTTGATGGGGGTCCTGAGCTGATTATTCAGGGCTGAGGTGAGCTTTGGAGCTGGCACAAAAGAAGCTTTGGGCCAGAATCCGCTGTACTCTAAGATCTCAGGATCCTCAAGCTACAGGGAAATACCAATATACATATTATTCAATGTAATGGACCTCACAGTACATTGTTGTGCTGTATGTGTGTCATGTAAAAGTGAAAGTAATACCTTGAGCAAATAGGTATTGTCTGCAACTGCACTGAGGAGAACTTTGCTGATGATTTTTACTCCAGCTCTAGCAAGACCTTCCTCAGGCAGACCGCCCAGGATTAGTGCCTCATACTTGTACACATGGGTCTTACCGGCAGCAAATTGGGGGGCTGTAATGTCAAATCAGCATACATTTTACAATGTTGTAATCTTTGAAAAAAGACTTTAGACATCAGGTAAACTTCACAATGAACTGCGAGTATGTTAAGACAAGAAAATAACATAAACCTACCAAGGTTAGGATGTTGACTCGCTAGAATAAAAATAGAAAATAAATCACAATTTAACACTGAACATTTCAAAACAATTAGTCATATTTTGTAACTATTTTGTAGATAGATAGCAGTACTTACCCACGAGGGCTAGAGTCAGTGCTAGTACTACCACCCTCATGATCAGTGAGATACAATGAACAGCAGTCCCAGACAGCCTTTTAAAGCAAATTATTGCTGACAAAACACATTAAATAGATAATTAACCAATGTTAAATAAGTGGAGACCAGTATGTGCTCATAATGAGGCCTGTTGATTATGTTATCACTAGTTGTGAGGTGGTCACATACACCCTGATGTTAGGTTAACCTGCCCCACTGACATGTACAACTTCACTGCTCAATGTCCATCAATGTCAGGTCCCTACTGAACATTGTATGAAGAATCACAAGTTTTTTATTTTCCCAAAAAGTATATTTTCTTAAGAGTGTAAGTATTACAGTGTATACAGATGTCGGATCGTAATTTGATTGTGTTAGATGATTAGATCCTGTAAAGTAGAAAATCTAAGCCTGTAGAGTACTGTTCAGCTAAGGTAAGGCTTCTGAGGTTTTTAATTTCTTAAAAATATCTCACTTGAAATAGTTATCAAGCCCTATCCCTTAATCAAATACCTAAATTAGTGAAAATAAAGCTTCAGAAGTACTTTGAATAGGCTTTTGAGCATCATAAATATACCTTTTTAAATCTTTTTAATAATTTGTTTTGAACAATCTATAAATGGTCACCTTTAGGTATTTAACTATAGTTTACGTTCATGAAATCTGTATAATTCTAAACAATTCACATCAAAATTGACATAAAATTACTCTGTTTAAAAATAAATTGATCAACATTATATGCATAGTAAACATCTGTAAATCTATTTAGTAAATTTAGTAAATTTTTAGTAAATTTAGTCTATTTAGTAAATTCTATACTAATGGTGGTCTACTATTTTTTTCCAATTCTTTTTATTTTGGTTAAGATCAATACATTCGTGTTAATCTGAAATGTGTTAGTGGATGCATTTGAATAAAATAGTTTTGGCACCAAACAAGTTGCCAAGCCTTGTGCCCGTCCAATGCAACATTAATGGCCTTGATCGCTGGGTCATTCAAGTGAACACACCATATGTCAACAGTCAGCTTGACTTATAGATAACACAAAGTTTTGTCAGTCTTTGATATTAAATATGCCACAACTTTGTTGTTGGATCCAATGTGTCAATTTCATATAAAAAATGATTTCAACACTGTAATATAATGTATTATATGAAACCTGTGTATGCATAAAATCATAATGGGGACAGAGAAAATTGGCTTCAAGCAAGCACTACTGGAGAAAAAATATTGCATTCAAATATTTCACAGTGAAAGAGTAATTACATTACAAAATATGACCACTTTTTCATATGATACTTTTTTTTTAGTGATTTTGTATTTATTAATTCCTTGTTGCATTGATTTATTTATATGAATACGCTGCACAGCGAGTAAAAATCGGGCGTCTCTGCCACCGGCACTATTGACCTATTTCAGGTAAAAAAAACTTACAAAGATAACTTGAGGATTATTACTGTAGTATTAGAATAATTTTAAATGAAGAGGGAGTGGTTAGAGCATCTGCTTAGTAACCCAACGTTTGCTAGATCATATCTCCTAACCAGCATGGTGAAAACAATGCTCTTCTGAACCTCGGCAAGTCAGTGTTCACAGACATATCTGGTAAAATATGAACAAAACAAATAAGAGACAAAATTGTAGTGGTCTGAAAATAAAGTTTTTTATGACTTTCAATTACTCTTTTTTCATGTTTATTTTTTCAAGTGAATTTCAAGTATCAAGTTTATTTGTCAAATGCATCAAATAACACAGCGTCATCCTGCACAATGAAATTCTTGTGACACGGCACCCGACAAATACATAGCGAGAATAAAGAATAATATATAAAGAAAAATATACATAACACTGTAAAATTAGCAGCAATTTAAAAGGAGTACTGTAAACTATCAGCAACATTGGTAGTAGTATTGAATATTATAGATATGGCAAGTATGGCAATAATATACATAACAATGTAAACTAATATCAATTTTAGAATGAGTATGATGGGGAGTATGAACAATATAGGTAGAAGTATTAGATATTATAGATACATATGAGTGTAATATGCTTATGAATGGTACATGCAATGGAATATTCTAATGTACATTGAATGTACCTGAAAAGACACCAGAGCATCTGGTATGTTCATGTGTGATCATGGATCAGTGTTGCTGGTTGAGGAGCCTTATGGCCTGAGGGACAAATCTGTTTTTGAGTCTGGAGGTGCATGCCAAGGTTGCTCCTATGCCTACCAGAAGGCAGTAGTGTGAACAGACTATAGCCTGGGTGGCTGTCATCTTTGATGATGTTCTGGGCTTTCCTCAGGCATTGTGTATGGTAGATGCCTTGCATGGAGGGGAGATGGCAGCCAGTGATGCACTCCACAGACTTCACCACTCTCTGGAGGGACTTGTGGTCTGCAGCGGAGCAGCTGCCATACCAGGCAGTAGTGCAGCCTGAGAGGATGCTCTCAATGGTGCACCTGTAGAAGTTGGTGAGAGCCAACTTTCTGCCAAATTTCTGCCAAGTAAAGTCGTTTTTGGGCACTTTTCACTGCCGAGTTCGCTTGTCTGGACCAAGCGAGGTCATCTTTGATGAACACTATTCTTGAGGCTTATGAATGGTTTGCACCTTGTGATGAACCCTCTGTATTTGCCCTCATGAAATCTTCTCTTCATGGTAAACTTGGATAATGATATGCCTACCTCCTGGAGAGTGTTCTTCACTTGGCTGGATGTTGTGAAGGGGTTTTTATTTACCATGGAATGGATCCTATGATCATCCACCACTGTTGTCTTCCGTGGACATCCAGGGCTTTTTGTGTTGCAGAGCTCACCAGTGCGTTCTTTTTTTCTCAGAATGTACCATATTGTTGATTTGGCCACTCCTAATGTTCCTGCTATTGCTCTGATGGATTTTTTTAGCAGCCTACGGATGGCCTGTTTCACTTGCATTGAGAGCTCCTTTGACCGCATGTTGTAGGTTCACAGCAACAGCTTCCAAAAGAGAATGTCACACCTGGAATCAACTCCACCTTGACCTTTTACCTGCTTAATTGATGAGGAAATAATGAAGGAATAGCCCACACCTTTCCATGAAACAGCTTTTGAGTCAGTTGTCTAATTAATTTTGGTCCCTTGAAAAAGGGGGGGCTACATATTAAAGAGCTGTAATTCCTAAACCAGGGGTGTCCAAACCATTTCACGGAGGGCCGTGTGTCTGCGGGTTTTTGTTTTTTCCTATAAATTGGTTCCCAGTTCACACCTAAACAACCAGGTGAGGGTAGAAACTAACCAATTAGTAACCTAATTAATCAATCAAGTACAAGGAGAGAGCGAAAACCTGCAGACACACGGCCCTCCGTGGAATAGTTTGGACACCCCTGTCCTAAACCCTTCCTCCAATTTGGATGTGAATACTCTCAACTTAAACCTGAGAGACTGCACTAAAAGCTCATATTCATTATTTAACTGTAACGTGAACATATTTTGGTAAACAGTCAAAATAACAAAAATTGTCAGTGTCCAATTATTTCTGGATCTAACTGTACATGTTCATCTTTAATTCTGGGTCTGATTAGCCTACAAAAGTGTTTTATTGTGATAACATTTCTTAAATTTGGATTGCTTTTTAGAATTTATTTGTGCTGTCTTGAGAATGTTAATTGATTGGGTCTAACTGTCTTGTACTTGTGGGGGTCTTGCTTCTGTTTGGGTTTGTGAACAGAGCCCCCAAACTATCAAGTTCACATTCATGGTGGTTTGGGTTTGTGAACGGAGCCCCCAAACTATCATGTTCACATTCATGGTGGTTTGGGTTTGGCTTTGACACCTCCTTTATTGATATGATGTCTGGTCCAAATGCACCCATTAAAACAGTCCACCTTTGTTCACCAGAGCACAGGATTACATAACAGGGATACCCGGTTTCTCCAGGCCTATTCTTTACTCAGAATAGAAGATCTAGCAGGGGCTGTTAGGGAACATTTGTATATAATATACCTATTTTAATGCTCTGAAAACACATGGTGTTTCACGGGATCTCAACCATCAAAATAACCAGGCTTGTGGATTTATTTTAGGTTATCCTTGCCCAATGAGTGTAACACAAAAATGCAAAAGTTGCTTTGGAATTAATCATGAGTTCATGTACAGAAAAACAAATTTTGTTTTCAATAACACCTTTGCACTTACAGTGGACATCAAAATTAAAATGCAGCTTTTGTTCTTGTAAAGGCTTTAATAAGATTTCCTAACCAACAAAATTTAAGTGGAAAACCAGTGGATATATCTTATGTTGGTTGCATTAGTCTGCACAGTCTTTGAAATTGGGGTTATAACTGTGATTTTATTTTCAGAAAGTATAGATCTGGTGAGGGATATAATAAGAATATGAAAGATCATTAATGTCACTTCAAGAAGAAAGTCCATCAGGTCAGCTATCTATAGGCCAATGGCAACCTTAAAGGAGCTGCAGGAATTTCTGCCAGGAACTTGGCTCTTCCCAGATATTACCACCATTGCGTTTTGCCTCCATGTCTGAGCAGTGGTGTAGAGTGGCAAGACGAAATAAATTTTTTCATCCAACCACATATTCATTTTCCATAATTAATGGCCTTTCTTCCAAAAGTTTAGCACAATGACAACATGGCTCATCACCCAGAGAGCTCCATACCTACTGTTAAGCATGATTGACCGTCTAAACATTATAGAAATAAAAATGTTTTTCATTTTTTTTCATTTTTATAATAATCAGATCAACTGCCAAATCATATGACCATGTCCAAGACGTTCATCCGGAATCTTAAGATCTGTCCACATTCCTCACTTAAGATATTTTTGTTATTATTATAGGCCACTCAAAATCCCCTTTAATCTGGGACTGAGTTAGACTGGGACACAAACTCTTTTATACAAAACTTTTATAGGTTACTTTTGTATGTTTGATCTACAGACTTGTGTTGCGTTCGTGTTTATGTTATGGTGTCAGTGTAGCACCATCCTGTGGTTAAAAATTGTAACAACATGTATGTTTATAATCGTCATGCACTCACAATCGAATGTTCAAATACTGTGGAATATACTCATCACTTAATACCTTCTCAGTTTATAGCTCAGTTTGATCATCGCGATTGTTACTGTGTCAAGACGTTTTAGAGAACCATCACTGATGTCACCGGACCCTGGCACTTAGGATACAAAACCAAAGAATCAGGGAACAGTGTTTTACTGGACTTCTTGGTTTTCTGTAATCTGGACTGAGTAGTCAATGAAAGACCATGTATAAAAGACACGTCCAAAATGATCTCCTGCCCCATGTTCACAACACAAAGAACTCAATTTGCTCTGTTCATAGTTTTAAGAACTCTTTGTGTGAGTTTCATACTTTTACGCCACTGCATTCGTCACCCAAGAACTACTCCCATGTTTCTTGTTTGACCACCTATTTGAAGCTACATTTAAACAAGTGTTAATTTTGTGGTCAGTGGATGAAGTAGCTAGCCATGATTTGTTTCTAAGATGACAGTGAGCTAGTCACAAGTTGATGTGTAATAACGGTCAGCTGGGCTACGGAGATGCCTCATATTAGCCACCTGCTAGTTGAGTTGTTTTATGAAAAAAACGCTGAAAGCACTAAATTCCTGTAGCTAGCCAGGAAGGCTACCTCGACAACAATGTTATTGGGATGAGGGAGAGTTAGATTTAAGCAATACGGCACTCAGGAATGTGTTATATGGCTGATAGACCACGGCTAAGAGCTGTTCTTTGGCACAATTCATAGCAAAGTCCCTGAATTCAGCACTATTGCCAATATTCCAGAAGCTGTGGAATACTGGCAATAAACAACCACTGGAGATGCCTGGAGACGCCTCATTACCATTATAAACCTGTTACCAATCCACTGGAACAGTAGAAGGGGATGTAAAGTCATGCAGCATCAGGTTGACCTTGGGCTTTGTTACTCCAGGACTGCTGAGTTCTGAGGTAATTCTCTGGTACTGCACAGTCATGTGTTAATGTCCACATATGCACAGCATTGTAGTGCATTACTTAGGAAACCAAGCCTGGCACTGGTCATAGGAACGGGGCACTATATAGGGAATAGCTTCATGAATAGGAAATTAAGATGGCAGCTGATTTTAATGACACACCGTATCCATGGAGATCCATTAGTACGGTGTCACCCCCCGACTAGGCTGAAGAAGCTATTACACCGGTCAACTGGAGAGACAGCACAGTTTCCACCTCTCAGACCTCCACAGGAACAATTCTCACTTTCTCCCTTCTCTTCCTGAAGGTTGTGACCTGGAGCTTTAGGATCATGAGATAATGAAGAATATTGTAAGCACATGATACACATACTGCATATACTGTATAGCCTTCATTGTTGTCTGCATACAACGGCCTGTGTCAATAATGTCATGCGTTATTTTAAGATTATTTTAAGAAGGCTCGGTAGTTCCATAAGAGCCATCGATGCATCTACGGTTCAAAGCGGTGGCCGTTAACTAGTAGCGCTGACGAGTCAGAGAACCGCCGTTACAGAAGTATCTCATCCATCACTATACAGCCAGGTCAAGCTGGCTGATGGCCTGTCAGGATGCGTCGTGCTGAAAGCAGTTTTCACCAGCTGACCAAATGTAAGTTGTTCAGCAGCCAGAGCGCATGCTGTTGCAACACAGCCCCGGGCTGGCCTCGACCCTACTGTACTGGTTCTCTCCCACAATAAACATCAAGGTAACCTTGTTAAAATGTTCACTGATGATTTAGGAAGGCCATCCCTCTCAGTAACGGGACCAGTTATATACTACAATGTGGTTCTCTAGTATAATCACACCTGTCCAATAAAGTGATGGTGTTTGGATGTCTTATTGGAATCATTTCCTCGATAATCGCGAAACATATCCGTCACATTTTTAAGGCGGTAGTCTTTCTTCTCTCCAGGCCATTAGCTAGCTAGCTAGCATACAGTAGATATGTAATTTTCTAATTATGTCGCTGGAAGGTAAAGCATACTTTTTCTCTGTTGTGTGCCAATAATAACCTGAATATTAACTTCAAGCTGTGTAATATTAACTATACAACTTCATTACATGTACGCACACTTGTGGGTTTTGCCTGTTGGTCCTCCTTGCAATACCAGTACCAGGAAGTACACAGGAAGTAGAAAAGAGCGTGTGTACACAACAACTTTGAAATCCATGGCATTTGTGTGTTGGTAAAATCTAGCAGCTTAATAAAAATAAATAATCACCGACAAGTGGCACAGGGTATATATGGCACACAGTGAGTTGGAAAGGTCTTCTCTCTCTCTCTCTCTCTCAAAGAAAATATATGTCTAAGTTTCAGTAATTTTTCACCACATACAGAGCCACTTACAGTAGTGAGTGCATACACATTTTATATTAATGGGGTAGGGTGGTAGCAAACTACGTCAGACCACCATTAAAACTGTAATTCATATCATGTTTCAACGCCTCCAGTGCCAACATCCTTGTGTCAACATCCTCATGACTAACTGTGGTGCTTGACAGATGTTGCCTTCAGCCTTCATTAGCGATTCAGCATTTATTCATTCTTGAGAAACCACTTACATGGCTTGGTCTGGTCAATTCTTCAGAAACCACGTACATAGCGTGGTCTGGTCGGTTCTTCAGAAACCACATACATGGCTTGGTCTGGTCAATTCTTCAGAAAACCAGGTACATGTCTTGGTCTGGTCGATTTTTCAGAAACCATGTACAGGGCTTGGTCTGGTCGATACATCTGTGGGTTTGTACAGCATGTTTGTGTAGAATTATCCTTTTTATAATTATCATTTTTGTATATAGGTAAAAAAGGAAGGTGGGTCTGAACACATTTGTTTTGCAGATATATTTCTGGATAATTTATTACAGAAGTTTTGGTAAACAAAACATATTCTAGTCTGAGCCAACACAAAACATATTCTAGTCTGAGCCAACACAAAACATATTCTAGTCTGAGCCAACACAATATTAATCAGAACAGAATCACTCAGCCAATCCTAGAGGATATGGGCCCTGATGTTTCACCCTCTGTAGGACAGAAAAAAGACCTCAGCTTGTTTGTGAAGGAGGGAGATGCAGTCAGTCTGTCTCCTGGTAGCCAGGGCAGAGGACGTCTGACAAACAAACACATAAAAAAAGCAATCAAGTTAGCTACTTCAAAATGGAACCGTAGCGACTAAGCATTGCTCGATGCTGGACGCTCTGTCCCTCCATCTGTCAATCTGTTTGTCTGTCTGTCTGTCTCTCTGTCTGTCTGTCTGTCTGTCTTTGAGTATTCTGTATAGTATGATTCATTTTAGCAGTCTCCACTGCTATTACAATGAGGATTGACTTAGGACACACTTTCTGTTTGTTTTTATATATATGTGTGTGTGTGTGCGTATAAACAGAACACCATGCCTTGTTTGTGGTATGGACTCCACTGGTGATAAATTAGAAACCAAAGTCTAGAAACAGTATGTCACACCTTTCAACTCCAACCTTTCTACCTTCAGTGAGTGTGTGTGTGTGTGTGTGTGTGTGTGTCTCAGTCATGGTGGAATGAAAGACAAACAGACTGTCATCCTCATCATTCATCATCCCTCTCTTTCCACACTGCGACCTAGGATGGAGAGACAGTGGGAGAGGAGAGAAGAAAAGAGAGAGAGATAAAGAGACAGACGAACGGACAGACCAGACAAACCAGACAGACCAGACAGACTGACTGACAGACAGACTGACACACAGACCAGACAGACAGACAGACAGACAGACAGACAGGACAGACAAACAGACAGGACAGACAGACAGACAGACTGACCAGACAGACAGTGCCATTACATTGACTTGCCCCCTGAACACAGGGCGAGTAGCCCTAATAAAATGAATTGAGACAGCTCAGATGAATAAACTGAAAAAAATTGTAGCATGGTTTAAACAAATCAGGAGATCACTCACAACGTGCCTCAGTTTTACAACTCTGTCAGAAAGAGGGAACATAAAGGACACAAAATGAGTACCCTTGAAATTGACCACTAATATTCCCAAACATGTATTTTAATTGTAAATATCAATTTCATGCCTTGACTGCAATCAGTCCAGATCGTTGATCACATCGATCCAAAGCAACAGTAAAGCAAGTTGAAAAGTCAAACATAGGCTGCCTATATTTTTCATATTCCACAGACACACACACACACATACACACACACACACACACACACACACACACACACACACGGGTTGTACAAACTGTGTCAATAGCATATCACACTGGGCTCAAATGGCCTAATTCCCTTGCACGCTGCACTACAAGAGCCCTCATGGTCCAGGTCAAAACCTACATATCCACCTACATATAACCTAAATAGGAAAAGAGGGTTCCATTTGGGACGCGAGCCCTCCCTCCCTCGGGGCTGTCCCAGGTGCTGCTGATTTCAGGAGTCGTAAAAACGCTGCCTCCATGCCCGGGACGAGCCAGGATGACGTGGGTAACAGGTGCACTAATGGACGCGTCCGAAATGACAACCTGTTCCCTGTTCCCATTGCTTTTGTATCGGCGCACTGGTCAAGACCGAAGTGGTCGATAGAGGAATAGGGTGCTATTTTGGATAATCGAAGTAAAACAGATGCTCAACTGAAGTAATGAGCATGGTCACAGAGACAGCACACTCTCCTGCCACAAATCACGGCCCGAAAACACAAGGATTCATTCACCATGAAGAACTAAAGAGTAAAGTTCAACAACTGATAGGACGCACTCTGTAAGGAACATTGTTTTACTTGTTTTGTACTTGTGCCTCCTTTTGTCAGGGTGGATCATGTACATGTTTAATGTTAGAAACCGCTCAGCAGGTCAGGACAACCCAAGGAATAAGGAGCTTTGCAGAGTCACGTGGTGACCGCCCACAGGTCAGTTAGTCCGGCTTCAGCATGAGGCAGCTTGATGAACGCGACTGTGAACGTGTGTGTGTGTATGTGTGTGTGGATTATTTGAACAATACCCCTGTGTTCTGTATGTTTTACCTCAGAATGCCCGCGCTGCGTCATTGAGCTCACGGTTCTGCAATAACACAGTGCCCTGCTGAGGCTGTCAACCACATCCACACACTACCTCCCTGAGCGTGTGGCACATATAGTGTGTGTTTTGTGGGTGTGTGTGTGTGTTTATGTCAGTAACATCCAAAGGGAATCAACCTGCCTCTTTAAGGCCTAAGTAGCCGAAAGAGAAGACTGCTGCCAACGGCCTCAACACTGGTTCAGAAGGCGGTCGGGTTGATGTATTTAATAATGACAGTTAACTGTTCTCTAAGACAAGAACACAAGCTGTTAAATCCCTTGCCAGCAGTGGTTCATCAGTCCTATGTTCTCTTCTGTCACCTCCTGAAACAAGACCAGAGATGTGTTCAACTGGTTTGAGGACATTTACATTTATTTTGTTTTAGCAACCTTACCCAACATTCTGGGAAGGTACAGTAGTATGCAGAGAATATGTTTGTCAATGCAAATAAACCAGGTCTTGCAGTTTGGCTAAAACCACACAAACCCACAGCTCATGTGGTTTGTCTCACAGCTTCCCATCAATGTGCCTCGTCCTCCACAATGTTGATATTCCTAACACCGTTCTATCTTTACACTGGAGCCTTCATCAAAGGGAACACACTCAGCATCAAGCAAACAGACTATAGCTGGAGAACCAAACCAGTAGTGGCATCTAGCTGCCTGCTCCAGGAATTCATTAGTATGTGGAGAAAGAAGGATGGAGAGATAATGACTGACAGGGAGAGTGACTGAAGGATAGAGGTGGAGAGAGAGTGTGAGTGAGAGATGGAGAGAGACGGAGGGAGAGTGACGAATGGATGGGGAGGGAGACGGATGCTTGTTGAGAACGAGAGGATTGTTGTTTTGGGGGGTTAATAGTGTGTTCTTGTTCCCGTCTTTTACGTCACTACCACCCACAGCCTTCCCTACATGGACCAGCGCAAGGAATGTGCTTCCTTCTCCAGCTCCTGGTGACACGGGTCACTTCATCAACACTCCGTGGAACAACATGGCGGGGAGGAGAAGTCAACACGCTCTGCTCTGGCTGGAGGTTCTGGGTGGTTCACAATGAGGGGATGGTGGACCAACAGTACCTAGGGTTGTGAGGGGAGCCGGAGGCTCAAGAGAGGCCCAGGTCCAGAATAGCTTGCGAAAATGTACCCCTCAAATGTAACCGGCGTCCAGACTGCTGGCCGTGTATCAGGGAGAACCAGAGAGAGGCCGGGTTTACCCACCCTGATCAGATTCTTTTGACGTGAGCCCAGTTCTGCTATTCTAAACCTCAAGGCCGTTTTGTCATATATGTAGCCTGCCTTATGATTCAGATTTTCATACGGTGGGGGGGACGACGACACAGGAACCAGTGTTCATCTACTACTGCAGTACTCACAACTGTAATACAAGAACATTACCAAAAAGCCAAAAGAACTAATGTAGCTGCACAATCTAACATGAGGAGCCAAAATTAGGCAAGTGATACTTATAATCTGAGTTCTTACCTCAGATGTATTTATCCCGATAGTTAAACTGCTATAAGGACACGTGAATCACTTGAACTTACACAGGAACTAATACACAAGCTTTGAAAACCACTCTCGCTCATCCTCTTCCTGCTCCCTCTAACCTCCCTCTAACCTCCTTCTAACCACCCTCTAACCTCCCTCTAACCTCCTTCTAACCTCCCTCTAACCTCCCTCTAACCTCCTTCTAACCTCCCTCTAACCTCCCTCTAACCTCCTTCTAACCTCCCTCTAACCTCCCTCTAACCTCCCTATTTTCTCTCCTTGTTCTCCCTCCTACCTACTTTTTTGTTGTCTCTTTCGGCCCACGAGGGATGCGTGTGCTGTATCTGGTTGTTGGCCCAACTCAGACTGGGAGGCTCCTACTAGGATGAACACACCTGGGAATAGTGGAAATCCCCATTGAGGGGAAGGTTTCATGAACCTAAACAATGCATATAAAAATATAAAAATAAGCGTTGACCTGGCTCCTTTTACCTCATTATCTCTGGGCCCGGAAGATTTCTTGGATTAGAAACATTAAGAAAAAAAATTTATATATTAAATTAAAAAAAGTATATATTAAATATATTAAAGTGTGTCTGGTGGTACGTGTAAAGCTGTTTTAGCATCCAGATGGAAAGGTTATCAGCCAAGACCATGGACTCTTAATCACCTGCTCGCCAGGCAAAGCGAAGAAAGTGGCTGAGATAGGCTTAAATTAAAGAGTTATTACGGCCCTGGATCAGCTGCGTGTCTCTTCATCATCTTTATGTGGAGATGTGACCTGTACCTCATCGTCTGTTCCTTGTAGTAGACTACGTTTAACCACGGACCTACAGGCCCTTTTCAAAAGTAACCCCTGCAAAGGCTATAAGGGTGCAGTTTGGAACACAGGTCGGTATTGTGGGTAGGCTATAAGGGTGCAGTTTGGAACACAGATCGGTATTGTGGGTAGGCTGTAAGGGTGCGGTTTGGAACACAGGTCAGCATTGTGGATAGGCTGTAAGGGTGCAGTTTGGAACACAGCTCGGTATTGTGGGTAGGCTGTAAGGGTGCGGTTTAGAACACAGGTCAGTATTGTGGGTAGGCTGTAAGGGTGCAGTTTGGAACACAGATGAGATTACAGCTAAGTATTGTGGGTAGGCTGTAAGGGTGCAGTTTGGAATGCAGACGCGGTGGTGTTGCAAATGGTTTTGGGTCAACATCCCAAATGGCACCCTATTCCCTAATGAAGTCTCTTTAAAAGTAACATAATATATAGAGAATAGGGTGTTTGAGACACACTGTTTCATTAGGAACATACTCTGCATAGTTTAGGCTTAGGTTAATATAGAGAGATAATATAGAAAATTCATGAATCTACAAAATAAACAATTTCATCGATGATATTTACCGTAACAACAATACCATTTATATCTGAATCATCATACACTAAGCTGACCCTGTGCTTTCAATGTCAAATGAACTGCTATAATTCATTTCTGTGAATCTAACTCTTGGAGGATGTTCTTTTGAACACTACTCGAGCTGTATATTTTCATTTTCCAACTTCCAATGCCAGTTTTCCCTGCTCACTATTTTCCATTTTCATCTAAATAAATCTCTCTAAAGCTATTACAGGACTATCAGAGAGGTAGTCCTTTCCATTGGTTTAACCCATGGTGATAAATGCATCTAAATCAAATGCACACACGCAGAGACACTGGTCCAATCAGGACAGACCTGCTGACCACTGGTCCAATCAGGGCAGATCTGCTGACCACTGGTCCAATCAGGGCAGACCTGCTGACCACTGGTCCAATCAGGGCAGACCTGCTGACCACAGGTCCAATCAGGGAAGACCTGCTGACCATGGGTCCAATCAGGGAAGACCTGCTGACCATGGGTCCAATCAGGGCAGACCTGCTGACCACAGGTCCAATCAGGGCAGACCTGCTGACCACTGGACAAACCAGTGTAGACCTGCTGACCATTGGTCCAACCAGGGCAGACCTGCTGACCACTGGTCCAATCAGGGCTGACCTCTGGTCCAATCAGGGCAGACCTGCTGACCTCTGGTCCAATAGGGATTATCCTTTGGGAGGGATCCTAAAAGGCGGGCCCAGTTTGTAACAGTTAATATTGAACCCCGTGAACTAGCCTGCTTAGCTTCAGCAGACAAGGAGAAGGCCGTACTATAGAAATATACAGTAAAACAGCAAAGAAAAATAAACACCCATGTTTCTCAATTATTCTCTTGGCAGTCTATGACCGTTCTATGCTGTTAAATACACTGTTTTATATTTTAACAGGCGGTAGTAATGGATGATTTGTTAAGCATATGCATCCACACTCACACCCCTCCTCTCTCTTCCTCTCTCTCTCTTCCCCTCGTTTCATTCCTCAGTCTCTACATTCCTCAGTCTGTCTGTCTACCTGTCAGTCACCTTCATTTTCCTTTCCTCTACAACCAGGTCTCAGGAACCCACGTAGACTATTTTACGAAAATCCATGGCACCCGATTTCGTATGATATGTGACGTTACGTTAGATTACATTACAATGCGCCACCAAAACGTATGATAGACGTTACGTTTTAAAATATCAAAACGTAACATATCTTACGAACGCTATTACAAATTATCAAATGTTACAAGTGCTATTAAAACGTAAAATAACATATGAATGCCAGACAAACCTATGATATGTACGAACGCTATGAAAGACGATTTTTTAACAAAATGTTTGAACTGTGTTTCAAACCAGCAACATTGGGACAAGGAAGCAGTCACCTTACCCACTGCCCCACACTAGACATGGGGATCTTGGATGAGTAACAGCAACAGCAAGGTTGCTAGAATATGTTATAAAAGCATTTTATCGTTAAGGTTACGTTAACATTAGGCATCACAGCACTGGGGTTAGGGTTAAGTTTAGATCTCACAGCACCAGAGTTAAGGTTAGGGATAAGGTTGGGCTACAGTTCGGAAACAAAAAAGGTTAGGTTAAGGTTTGGTTAGGGTTACGTCTCACAGCTCTGGGGTTCAGGTTAGGGTTAAGGTTAGGTATCACAGCACTGGGGTTAAGTTTAGGGTTATGGTCTGGGTTAGGATTAGAAATAAAATCACTTCAAACATCTTTATGTTGTGACAACACCACTCGCCAAGACAGACTACAGGTTTCTCAGTGGAGTAGTGGGTAGCGTGCCTGTCTAGGCTGTGGGAAGTCCCTGGTTCAAACCACGGTTACTGCTTTTTTTTCTCTATTCCGACTCTAACGTTATTTTACTGAATGTAATATATCTTACGAAATCCCCTGCCTAAAATTTACGTAAAATAGTCAACGTCATCCTTCTGAGACCAGCCTGCTCCTCTTTGTCTCAGGAGTACAGTCTCCTTGCGCAGCCGACCAGTGGTGCTGTTCCAAGTTCAACACTGCTGGGCCACCATGGACACTGCAGAGTTCAACCCACGATGACCAACTCTGTCGGGAAACCTCTCTGTTTGCCAGCACGCTCAGTTAGGTCCCCACGATTCCTGAACAGCACACTATTCCCTACGGACCCTGGTCAAAACTAGTGTACTTTGTAGGGAATGTCACTGGCATTCCCACAGATTGTGAGGCACTTGGTCATTTCAGCTGATGTCTGTGTGTTTTCTTGTGTGAATCTGAGCCATACCAGTGACGTCATTACACGATAAATGAGACTAGGTCGATCCTGTTATGGTTTTTTCCGGGGGAAAGTACACAGTGTTTTACTGGAAAGCGCGAACGCTAGCCGGCTGAGTGGAAATTTGATAGCAGCTCAGGCAAGTTCACTGCTTCTCTTTAAGCTCCCTCTGCTTATGTCATTGGTTCGGTTGGCTTCTCCAGTTGCTCAGGAACTAAGGCTTTAGTATGTCACAATTGAACTGATACATACTGTAAGGTGGATCAAAAGGCAACTTTTGTAAAAGCACTTTGTGACAACTGCTGATGTAAAAAGGGCTTTATAAATAAATTTGATTGATTGATTGAGGTAAATTAAATATCAAATTACCGTAAAAGCATCTCACAACAATCAAATAAGTAGCTTTGATTTGATGGCCTAGACCTGCAGTCTGGTGCGACATGAGGTTTACACGTGTTTTTTCACGCGGGCTTAGCCAGGTTAATGTTGCTATTACATTGCCTTACAACTGTAGTCATTTCTCTAGTATCTTCTGCCAGTCTTAACACTAAACAATATTTGCTTTTAGGTCCTCCCATCTTTAGTATACATTGGGATATCACAAATGACAGCCTATTATCTATGGGCCCTGGTGGAAAAAATTTGTTCTCTACATAGGATGTAATTTGGAACACGTAACATGTACCAGTGATGTTTGACTTCCTGCTGCTGTACATCTGGGATCATTCAGCCTCTGCATGTCTGCAGACAGGACACTGGGGGTCAATGGTCAGCCAAAGGCTTCGCTTTACGTGTGTATTTGCGTGTGACACCGTTCAAACTGCTGACTGCCTGCTCACGGTTTTCTACTTTGACCTCTCCATCGACCTTACCCGAGCCATTAACCTTCTCAACCTTTGGGCTCTTTTGCTTTGTCATCGTTCCTTATGGACATTATTGATCTTTATTTAAATGGAGTGGTTTTGTTATTGTTGTTCTATTAGATTTTCATGATGTGTATGTGCGTGTGTGTCGGTGATGTATGCGTGTGTGTGTGTGTATGTGTGCGGGTGTGTGTGTATATACATAGTAAAAGAGTTTCTTTCTCTGTGCTGTGGGCCATGAAAACCAGTCCATCTGTCCAACAGAGACTACCTAGAGCATGTTCACCACATTAACCGATTGTTACCTAAATGGCTGAACTGTACTGCTCAACTTCCTGTCTACTAATATACGTTGGCTAGGTATACAGAGTGCGTGTCCATTTTGTCATCAGACACTACTACACCAAGTACCATTCAGAGTCTGTGTAATGGGTGCTTCTAAAGCCTAACCCTGAAAGCTGAAAGACAGTGATAAAAGAATGTTGAAAATGACAGTCTTAATAGCAACAACGCGCCCCAAGGTGTATGGCCAATATACCATGGCTAAGGGGTGTGTCCAAGCACCATGACAACAGATCTAAGCCATGATATATTGGCCATAAACCACACCCCTTCGTCTTATTACGTAATATCTATTCTCACACTATTGATATTCCTGACTGCCTTGTGAGTTCATCTTTTCACACACATTCACACACACACACTTAATACAGTGAGGGAAAAAAGTATTTGATCCCCTGCTGATTTTGTACGTTTGCCCACTGGCAAAGAAATGATCAGTCTATAATTTTAATGGTAGGTTTATTTGAACAGTGAGAGATAGAATAACAACAAATCCAGAAAAACACGTCAAAAATTTTATAAATTGATTTGCATTTTAATGAGTGAAATAAGTATTTGATCCCATTGTACAATGGGGAAAAAAGGCAGTCGGGTCTCCACTTGGTCCTGATTTTAGTTGGCTTCTGGTTGCAGGTGGAACATCACATTTACGCAATGCTGACGGCACGATAACCAGATCTAGTTAGGCTGAAACGGGTGGAAGGGTAGTCTGGTGTTGTGCCAGCTTCTAAAAGGTTGCTGGATCAAATCTTCTAGCTACCAAAGTGATCTGCCCTTGAACAAGGCACGTAAACCAGTGCTCAATGGTTGGTGTCAATTATAGCAGCGAACCCACGTTCAGATGGTGTACTAGAGTGGGATGTGCCAAATATAAGCTAAAAAAACTGCACATATGTACGCTAAGAAGCTAAAAAATCAGCACATATGTACTACATATAATGTACTTTCTCAATTCATATTTGACAATTAAATTCATGTTTGTGATTCCTTAAACAAATGTAAATGCATGTCACATCTGACAAACAAATCAGGAAGAGCAGGCGAGGGAGATTTTCCTTTCTCTTCTGACTGAATATCAGCATTTAAATGACTGATGCAGCTGCATCCACAGTAGTGAAAAATGAGCACTGCTTTTAATACCATCATTCATTATTGGCCAGACTAACTGCGAAAGGCATCATCTTTGGCCAGACTAACTGTGAAAGGCTTCATCTTTGGCCAGACTAACTGTGAAAGGCTTCCCAGAAAAAATAAATGTTAACTCTATAAGTGCTAAGATGCAAAAAATGACTTTTTTTTTAGCTGACTCATATTTATATTTTATATTTTGGATAGTCCATACGGCCCCTACGGTAACACCCTACTCACCTCATTGCCTATATAGTGCACTACTTTTTTTCAAAATCAAAATACAATAGTGAATAGGTTTCATTTTGGACACACATTGACTTTGCCCAGGGTTTAAACTGTCTCAAACTGTTCTAGTAGAAAATAGAAAATAAAATCTGATGTTTAGGTTTGCTCTATTTCCTCTTCTCCTTCCAGGTCCTCTGCTACTTCTCGCACTGCTTATTCTGTAAAGCTGCTCACAGGAATGGAACAGTGAAGGAGAGAGGGATAGAGAAAATACTACGGAACAATAAGGAGATTGAAGGAAATATTTCGAGAGGAGGGAGCAAAAGTGAGAGGGAGACAATGAGAGAGAAACAGAGACAGAGAGAGAGAGAGAGAGA
>JACXGI010014582.1:0-18812 GCA_016801175.1 Esox masquinongy | reverse complement strand
GTTACAGAATAAATTTCAAAGTGGTGCTTTTAGTTTATAAATCTCTGAATGGTTTAGGACCCGAATACATTTCTGATATGTTTGAAGAATATAAACCGAGCAGGGCTCTTAGATCCATGAACACTGGTCAGCTAGTAGAGCCCAGAGCCCAAACTAAACATGGAGAAGCTGCGTTTAGCACTTATGCTGTACACAACTGAAATAAACTACCAGAAGATCTTAGACATGCCCCTAACGTATCCATTTTTAAATCCAGATTAAAAACACTACTCTTTTCCCGTGCCTACGACTGAGCACTTAAACTTAACCACACTGTTTAGCCTTATAGCTTCCTATGTTTTTATCCCATTTCAAATTTTTTTTTTTTAATCTTTATGTTTTCTTATTGTATTTCTATTATTATGATGTTTTCATTTGTTTTGATGTTTTAATTTGAGTATTTGTTTTTATGTTATTGTATTTTTATATATTTTATATTTTATTTTTCTTTGTAAAGCACATTGAATTGCTTCGTTGTATGAATTGTGCTGTATAAATAAACTTGCTTCCTTGCTTGCTTGCATTCTGGCCAATCTCAAAAGCATTATGCTTGCTTTAAGACACCCTCCCTACAGTTAAGAATGGTGGTGGTATCATCATGGTGTGGGGATGCTTCTCATCAGCAGGGACTTAGTATCTTAAAACTAAAGGAATAATAGATGGAGCAAACCACAGGGAAATACTGTAAGCGAACCTGCTTCAGTTCTCTAAAAGACTTATGTTTTGAAGGAAATTCAGCACGACAATGATTTGAAGTACAAAGGCAAAGGAGCATTGGAGTGGCTCAAGAACAAAAAGCAATACATCCTACAGTGGCCCAGTCAAGTCCTGATCTCAATCCCACTGGGAATCTACTGCAATATTGTGGTGCGGGTCGCAACATATTACCATTTTTTATTTTTCTCACAAATATTTACCAATATAAAATCATTTTAAAATAATACATTTTCAGTTTCAGTGTGTTTGAAAAAGACACTGTATCATTTAAAATTTAGTAATATAAGAAAATACTTTTGCAAGGCACTGTATAATACAGGTTATTTTATACTAATTTTTGTATCAGTGATCTAATAGCTGATACAAGTTTAATCTACATTGGAAATAGGGGGGTTGTTGGACTCACTACAGCCAATCTCGTCAGTGAGGTCTCCACAGTTGTCATTGTGGTCGCAGACATAGGGCAGAGCCACACACTGTCCGTTGACACATTTGAACTCCTGGAGTGTGCAAGGAGCCAGGGTGGGGTCTTGGCCTGTAAGAAAACGCATGGGCCAACGAGTGACCACACACAAAAAGCATTAATGAAAACCTATCGGCAAATATACACACCGTCTTGGGTAGGCACGCATGCACAAACACAATCACGGTATATTCAGTATTCTTTTTCTATCCGGTTTTACTCTTTCCCACTTAACAACTAAAAAGCTGTAATTTCAGTAATCTCCTCCAAAAAAGTATTGGCCAGAATAGTTTTTAAGATTGTTTGTACAACAGCCAAAAAAGTATTGTCTTTAATGTAGTATATGTAATAATAATGTACATTTATAAAAATCAATAAACTACTTTTTTGACACTAGTACTTCCAACGGGTTGAAAACCACTGACTGGGAGGGTGCTGTCACAAAATCACTGCAATGGTCAGGTACAGCAGATAGAAAAACTATATATTGCATTGCAAAAAGTTCTTTGTTCATAAAACCTGAACCTAATGCATATTGGTTTAGGGTAATATTCACTAAAACCTAATCCAAATACAAGTGGCACAGTGGCTGGGTTCATAAAACCTCAACCAACCAACAGGTTTCATCAATTCTGAATTCACTGAACCAAGATAACCCTCACAATGTTGCATTAGGGCTGCATTAACTAAGTGTACACTTCACTAAAGGTTGCTGATTGTATTCACCAAACCTACCATCCACACAACATATTGATTTGGGACTGCATAATTGGAACCTAAACCCTATTACATTTATGTTGCTTACAGACATCCTGCTTTTCGTCACTTCCATCTCCACAGTCGTCCTTCTGGTTACACAGCTTTCCGGAGTAGATGCAGTAGCCGTTAGCACAGCGGAACCTTGATGGCATCTCGCACGTGATGTTCACTGGCAAACAACAACAGGAGGTAATTGGAATCAAGTAATTTGACAGACACTTAAGATTATGTAGGCTATTTTGGTGACCCTGAGCGATATACTGTGATGCCTGCTAGATCTATACTGATTTGATTGGTCCCAACTCACGGCTCAGACACATTCAGTATAAAGTGTGCCTAGCCTGAGTAAGGAGTTAGCCTACTTTATCCAGACAAGGTTAGAGCTGAAGCATTTCTTTTGTGTGTGTGTGTGTGTGTGTGTGTGTGTGTGTGTGTGAGCACTTGTGTGTACAGTCCTTGAGTCTTACAACATAAGTGGAGCTCCTCATCGGAACGGTCCCCACAGTCGTTTTCGCCATCACACACATAGTTCCGGTGCACACACAGCTTGTTTGCACACTGGAACTGATTGTTTGGGCACCAGCGGCCCCCTGGGTAACGAGTTGCTATGGTGTGGCAAAAAGTAGGAAATTAGTAATGTACAGAATTTGAATAACTTTCTTTGTGAAATGGCAAGAACTGGTGTTGCTTAATGACTAGCATTTGTGTTGAGAATTGACTAGCATTTGTATAGTAAAATGGCTGAGATTGGTGATTTACAGTATATTTGTTTAGGGAAATGGCTACCACTGATGTAGTTAAATTGTTAGCATTGGTGTAGCATGGCTCATTTTAATAGCAGTTCTGAAATACTAAAATTACTAGCATTTAGGTAGTGAAATGGCTAGCAGCTATTGTGGTAGCAAAAAGGCTAGCATTGGAGCTGTACAATGGCTAGTACTGGTGTGACAAGATAAATACAGTAGCATGACTTCAGCAAAATGTCTAGAAATGGTTCAGTGAAATGGCTAGCATTTGTTAAGTGAAATGGCAAAAAAGCTAGCATTGCGGCACCAAAAAGATAAGAATTGTTTAAGCCAAATGGCTAACTAACTGCTACAGTTTCTCTAGCAGAGACTTACGACAGGAGCTCTCGTCAGAGATGTCCAGGCAGTCTGGTCGTCCATCACATTTCAGAGCAGCAGGAATGCAGTGCCCTGACAAGCACTGGAAATACCCAGGAAGACATGTCTGCAATTCTGTGCATAAGAGGAAGGGATGTTGACTAGGTGAGTGTGTGGGTACTTGTTCAAGTACCTTTTCAGAACCAGAATTCACCGAAAACATTCTGATATTACAGTACATGACAAAATGAACTGCGAAAAGTCCTGACTTTTAAAAATGCTCTGGTAGGCTTTTATAAATAGAAATAGGTAAGGTTAAGGTTAGGTTTAGAAAAAAAGGATTGTTTATTAGAGGTTTAGAAATTGAGGAAAATATATATGTGTCCTGAAAACAATTACAAACATGTCTTCAGAGAAATACAGTATATATAGTCAAATAACACAGGGGGGTAAAGGGTAATAATAAGAAGAGGAAGAGATACAGGTTAATCTTACCGCAGTCGCGCTCGTCCGAGTTGTCCCCACAATCGTTGTCATGGTCACACACCCATTTTCCTGGTATGCACTGCTGGTTGTCACATCGATACTCACTCTCCGAACACGGCCTGGGCACTATGACCAGACACACAAAACACAGACAAACGCACCGACACACAACACACAGACATACATACAAACTCTCTTTAAACAAACTTTCTTTAAAAGAAAAGGAACCAGGCAAGCCTAGTTCAGCCGGCCCGCAATTAAAAGTGATAAATTAAAAGTGATAGATTTTTCAGTTCACGTGTCATTGCTGCTATTCCATGTATTTCATTTGCACATGCCCGACTTGCATCTTAAACTTGCACCTTAACCCTGCCCTCACTGAACATTGCACATTTAGAACTGCCACTGTACTTGCATTTTCAATCGTTACACACACGTCTACCTCGGGAACCACATTGCTGCTATCCCTGCATTTCAGTTGCACATGCTACCTTACTCCTTCAATTGGCCTCCATTGCAAATTCATTTGTGAATTTTCCACTGCACATTTAGAATTGCCATGTGTAATGCATTTGAATTAATTGCACACTTATTCATTCCACTTGTATATACATATTCTTCAACATTTACTGCACTCTATTTGCACTTCTGGTTAAATGCAAACTACTTTTCATTGTATTGTACTTGTACTGTTCAATGACAGTAAAGTTGAATCTAAATAACCTCACTGGATTCAAACCCGGGTCTCCCACATGAGTGGCGGTGCTTTAACCACTACACCATGGTGCCATACACTTGCCGGTGTCCGTACAGTAACTCGACATCAGAACATTATGTCACAAATTAACATCACGCCAGGTTTGAATATTTCGCTACACACCATTAAGCATTGTGCTGAACTGACTAACATTTCTTATTAAGTTTACCTCCACCACAAACAGCATCTATGAAATGTATGGCTTTTGCCACTGGCCGTTTTAACAGCTTATTAGCCAGTAATAGGCTGACTAGTATCTACTAACTTACTACTTGGAATAGTCATAATATTTGAGCAATTGCTAGCAAGACTGAATATGAACTTAACACAGCCAAAGCTGTTTCATTTCATGGCACAAAAACGTTTCTTTTTCTTTCATTCGTGAATGACATTGATACAATAACTATCAATATAGGTGATGATAACTGACTTTCTCGTCAAGTGAAAAGACTAGTGAATCATGGAAACACCTACTCTTTTACTGCCCAAGTGTTTTTTATCTAGCCTATATAACCCCAAAAATCATGCACGGATGCGCACTTCGAAAATCCACCAGAAATAGTCGCAATATGAACAGTTTTATTTTAGGTTTACTATAACGTAACTACTGAAGGTTGTAGCCAGCAAAGTTCTGACCAAAAAAGCATGCACGGATCCTGACCAAAAAAGCATGCACGGATGCGTACTTTGAAAATCCACCAGAAATAGTTGCAATATAACCGTGAACAGTTTTATTTTAGGTTTACTATAATGTAGCTACTGAAGCTTGTAGCCAGCCAAGTTTTTGTCTTTCCTGACCCAAAAAGCAGGCACGGAGGCGTACTTCAAAAATCCACCAGAAATTGTTGCAACATAACCATGAAAAGCCAGCGAAGTTTTCATCTATCCGGAACAAATCCGAATGCATAATTTGCTTTGACTGTGACGAGATTCAAAAGCGGAACCTATTGACTGCAGGTCCGCATCTCTAACCACTATGCTATTTAACAAGGGTTGGTTGGTGGGTCGCTCGCTCGCTCGCTCAGTCACTCACTCAGAGACATTCGCTCTTCTTGGCCGGCGCCGCTTATAAGGTCTGGCAAAAATGTGAGGAAGAGTTATAGTAGACTGTTGTGGAGAACCTAATTCGGAGGTTACAAAGTCATGGTTTAACAAGATTATTGTTGATGACCCTACTTACCGCAGTTCCTCTCATCAGAGCCATCTCCACAGTCATTGCTGCCGTCACACTTCCAGCGGATGGGCACACAGCGGTGGTTGTCACAGCGGAAGTCTCCCAGTGGGTCACAGGTCAATGCCTCTGTTAAATGGGTCAGGAAGGGATTAGTAAGGGGTAAAAAAAGATTAAACTTGTCTAGTTTTTATTTTAAGTTATTTTATTAACAGTAGTATTTGAGGATTCAGACTACTTAGGTCAACCAAAGCTGAGCTGCTCAAGCTCTTTACTGTTTGTCCGAACCTGGAGTTTATGGAAATACTATCATCAGCCTTCTATACAAACGTGGTGTACAGTTATGTTTGGCCAATGTAACCCTTATCAGAACATACCACAATTGTGCTCGTCGCTGTTGTCAATGCAGTCGTTGGTGCCATCACAAACAGCCCAGGCTGGGATACAGCGGTAGTTAGACTTACAGGAGAACTGTGTAAGCTCATCACACTTATGTTCTGGCCCAACTGTAGAAAGGAAGAAACAGAGGGAAAAATAAGTAGTTAGAAATAAAGTGAGTACATTTTCAATCATAAAAAGTTTTTTTTTCTGCCCATAAAAACGTGCTCTTGGGCGATCCATTCAAAGGTACAATTATGTTTCTGTGCATTTAATAATTTCCAAAAACAAGAATCTTAGTACATAACTTAAAACCCCAAATGAACTGAATTTGAAATACATTGCATTGACTCTTAACTTGGAAAAAAAAAAGCACTGACTCCAAATTTGCATCAACGATGTTTTTGCTATACTGGACAAATATAGCAAACTCACTACAGATCTCATATGGCTCATCTGACATATCTCCACAGTCATTGACAGCGTCACACACGTATTGGGGCGGGATGCAGTGTCCGTTGGCGCAGGTGAACTGTCCTGGTCGGCACGTCTTCTGGGCACAGCCCTCCGCGTCTTCATCAGTCCCGTCAGTGCAGTCGCTGATGCCGTCACAGTGCCAGGACACCGGAATGCATTGTTTGTTTTTACACTGGAACTGATTCTCAGCACACCTGTGGTCACCTAGTAGATGGGAGGTAGATGGAAGGTGTTTTGGTTATTTTGTTTGATTCGAAAAGTGTAAGTTTTATGCTAGAAATTAGAAAGGCACTTTTTTGATTAGATGTTTGTTTGTGATCACATTTCAAGAAAGTAAGATAGAGAAACATATTTTAATGCCTTCTTACTACTTTTGCGCAGGAGTTCTAAATAGGTGTCCTGTGACCTGAATATTTTTCTAGCCTGAACTTAAACAACTAATAACTTGTAGTGTCTAGAAATTATAAATAAAATAACATTATGTTTTTCTATTTTCTGGAAACATATTCATTATTTTAACTGTAGTGCTGCATATATTAGCAACACTATATAGAAGATTGTGTGGTCTCAACTGAGTCAAAAGTGTAAATCAAGAATATAAGCTATATAGAATTTTGAACTATGAAAAGGTGTTTTTGTTCCCTAAAAGTAACTTTTGAACATTAGAAGTACATTTTCTTTTAATATACTTTAAGGGGAACTGTGTAGAATCCTGCCTCTAATTAATTGTCTCCTCCTCGTCTTCCCTTACTGAACAAGACCGGAATAGTATTAGCTAGTCCAGGGTGGTTTAGGTTGGCAAGGATAGTATTGAGATTGTCTAAAGTGAGTACAAGGAGAATAACTGTTGATGCAAATTGATGCATGGACCATCGAGAACTTGAAATGGGGAATATCTCTGGCACTCTGAACAATTTTCTATAAAAAAAATATTTAAACATTAAACTGAAACCATGAACTGCAGATGTCTACTAGTAAATGTTGCTGTAATGCTAGTAGTACAGCAAAAACATTACAAATGGCCCCTTTAAATTTGGGTACCGAGGCAAAACTCATTGATACTCACTTCAGAGTTTACTAACTAGCAACGCACCTCATGAGGAGTCTGACCAATGAGTTTTCAGTTGGATACAAAATATACAGCTCCGGAAAAAATTAAGAGACCACTGCACCTTTTTCTTTCCTTTCCAAAAAAATCGAAAAGGAAGGTTTTGAGTGAGGAATAGAAGGGTTAAAATTAAGATACTACTGCAAATTGAACGCTTCTGTTCCTCACTCAAAACTTTCCTTTTCAACTTTTTTGGAAAGGAAAGAAAAAATCCAGTGGTCTCTTAATTTTTTCCGGAGCTCTATATTCATGTTGATCAAATTTGACACTGGTGTTAAACAAGAGACAATGGTTTGCATGAAATGTTGGGTGATATCAACCCTGCAAGTGAGCAAAAATGCAAAGTCATTCAGTCGTCCCCTCAAGCTAAATCAAGAGCCAAAGGGGCAGTTTTTGTAAACTGGTCCGGCATTTAAAGCGGCATTCAAAACTGCATCTGGTCTCGATAGGGATTCCCGAGGGAACGTGGCTAGGGTGAGTCCTTAGGGGCTGTCCACTATGCGAATGGAGTTCAGCCCTTGTCTGCTGATCTACAACAAAGTAGTATGATAATGGAGGATTTTCCTACTGCAGAGGGCCGCGTCCTCATCAGAACCGTCGGGGCAGTCCGAGTGTTTGTCACACAGGAAGCCAGGATGTGTACAGTTCCCGTCCTGGCACTGGAACTGGCCAATGGGACAGTAGCGAGGCGGGCAGGTGAGCGGCTCGTCCGACCCGTCCCCACAGTCGGACTGGCCATCACACTTCCACCAGATGGATACACACCTGTCGGGTTAGGAGACAGTGTGGTAGGGGAAAAGAAAGTGATGGAGTGAGACAAATAGGGGCAAAGTGAGGGAGAGCATGGCTCCAAATTTCCTTTTAACACTGTCTTCACATTGTTCCTTTCAGGCAAGTTCAGTACGGCTTGTCTCTACTGCAAGGTTGTGTTGGTAACTGATTCAAAAATCCTTAATTTACTAATTACAAATATTTCTTGTAATTGACACGAGTGAGAGAACGGCAGACTGACTTCTCATTGTCTCCACAGCGGAACTGGGTGCTGGAGCAGTCGGCCACGCACTGGATCTGGAAGCCCACGGACAGGCCAATGAAGTGGTCTGGACACTCACATGTAGCGCTGGTCCCACCGGGGCCGATAAGACATAGGTGGCTGCAGGTCATGTGATGTGTGGTGCAAGGGTTATTGCCTAGGAAACACCAGTTAGAAGCCATTTAAAATAGGCACGTCTTCAATGGCAATAAAAACGATATTGTCTTTGCTTACATTTTAGCCTTTTATCAATCACTGGTATCTAGGAAGTGTCTGAACTAAGGCAGTTGAAATCAAACAAAGCAGTCATTTCCAAGTCAAAAATATTGAACTGTAAAAAAAAAATCTGCAATCTCCAAAATCAACCCCAGTAAGAAAAGACAAATGAGAAAAAATAAAGTACAGGGCTGAGCAAAAACACGCAACAAAAAAAATCTGCAAAAAGCCCCCTCATTGACAAATACCACATCACGCTACCAGAAAGTCAAAGTGCATGACACTATACATACTGGAGGGCTGCCTGTAGGGATGGTACACATGGATGTCGGTCGGCCGGTGGGTGTTGTTGCCCATGATGACGCGGCTGGCACCGGTGTACTTGTGGGCCTTTTCAACTGTGTGAGTGTTCCAGTCAGTCCAGTAGACCCAATCTTCAAACAGGGTGACTGCGTAAGGGTGTGGCAGGGAGCCCGCTATGGCCCGGTGGCGGTTCCTCCCATCCATATCAGCGAAACTTTAGGGAGAGGGCATGTGGATATACATTTAAGCAGATACAGTTATACAGGTATACATAAATTTGCATACCCTGGCAGAAATTGTGAAATTTAGGCATTGATTTTGAAAAAATGATTGATCATGCAAAAAAACTGTCTTTTATTTAAGGATAGTGATCATATGAAGCCATTTATTATAACATAGTTGTTTGGCTCCTTTTTAAATCATAATGATAACAGAAATCACCCAAATGGCTCTGATCAAAAGTTTACATACCCTTGAATGTTTGGCCTTGTTACAGACACACAAGGTGACACACACAGGTGAATTAAAGGTGAATTTCCCACACCTGTGGCTTTTTAAATTGCAATTACTGTCTGTGTATAAATTGTCAATGAGTTTGTTAGCTCTCACGTGAATGCACTGAGGAGGCTAGATACTGAGCTATGGGGAGCAGAAAAGAACTGTCAAAAGACCTGTGTAACAAGGAAATGGAACTTTATAAAGATAGAAAAGGTTATAAAAATACATCCAAAGCCTTGCAAATGCCAGTCAGTACTGTTCAATTGCTTCTTAAGTGGAAAATTCAGGGATCTCTTGATACCAAGCCAAGGTCAGGTAGACCAAGAAAGATTTCAGCCAAAACTGACAGAAGAATTGTTCGGGATACAAAGAAAAACCCACAGGTAACCTCAGGAGAAATGCAGGCTGCTCTGGAAAAAGATGGTGTGGTTGTTTCAAGGAGCACAATATGATGATACAAAACAAAAATGAGCTGCATGGTCGAGTTGCCAGAAAGAAGCCTTTACTGCGCCAATGCCACAAAAAAGTGGTTACAATATGCCCGACAACACCTTGACACGCCTCATAGGTTCTGGCACACTGTAATTTGGAGTGACGAGACCAAAATAGAGCTTTATGGTCAGAATCATAAATGTTTGGAGAGGGGTCAACAGAGCCTATAGTGAAAAGAATACCATCCCCACTGTGAAGCATGGTGGTGGCTCACTGATGTTTTGGGGGGGTGTAAGCTTTAAAGGCACGGGGAATCTTGTGAAAATTAATGGCAAGATGAATGCAGTGTGTTATCAGAAAATACTGGCAGACAATTTGCATTCTTCTGCACGAAAGCTGCACATGGAACGCTCTTGGGCTTTCCAGCGCGACAATGACTCTAAACAAGGCCAAGTTGACCCTCCAGTGGTTACAGCAGAAAAAGATGAAGGTTCTGGAGTGACCATCACAGTCTCCTGAACTTAATATCATCGATATTAAACATGGGGTTCATGCAAGACGACCAAAGACTTTGCATGACCTGGAGGCATTTTGCCAAGGCGAATGGGCAGCTATACAGAACCACCTGCAAGAATTCAGGGCCTCATAGACAACTATTGCAAAAGACACGCTATCATTGATGCTAAAGGGGGCAATACACAGTATTAAGAACTATGTAGACTTTTGAACAGGGGTCAGTTCATTTTTTTCTTTGTTGCCATGTTTTGTTTTATGATTGTACCATTCTGTTATGACCTACAGCTGAATGTAAATACATTAAGAAATAAAACATGTGTTTTGCTTGGTCACTCATGTTTTCTTTACAAATGGTACATATATTACCAATTCTCCAAGGGTATGCAAACTTTTGAGCACAACTGTAAAGTGAAACATTTCAAGCCCTTTTTGTTTCAATCTTGATGATTACGGTTTACAGCTCATGGAAATTAAAAATCCAGTATCTCAAAATATTAGAATAAAAAACTTTATAATACAGAAATGTCAACCTGAGAAGAGCTCTAATCAGATAATTAATTCAAAACACTTGCAATGGTTTCCTAAGTATGTTAATTGATGCACTCAATACCTTTTGCACGAATTATTGCATCAATGTGGTGTGGCATGAAGGCAATCAGCCTGTGGCACTGCTTAGGTGCTTTGATAGCGGCCTTCAGCTCGTCTATATTGTTGGGTCTGGTGTGTCTCATTTTCCTCTTGACAATATCCCATAGATTCTCTATGGGGTTCAGGTCAGGCGAGTTGGCTGGCCAATCTGGCACAGTAATACCATGGGCAGCAAACCAGTTACTGGTTGTTTTGGCACTGTGGGCAGGTGCCAAGTCCTGCTGGAAAAGGAAATCAGCATCTCCATAAAGCTTGTCAGCAGATGGAAGCATGAAGTGCTCTAAAATCTCCTGGTAGACGGCTGCATGGACTCTGGACTTGATAAAACACAGTGGACCAACACCAGCAGATGACATGGCACCCCAAATCATCACTGACTGTGGAAACTTCACACTGGACTTAAAACAACTTGGATTCTGTGCCTCTCCACTCCTCCTCCAGACTCTGGGACCTTGATTTCCAAATGAAATGCGAAATGTACTTTCGTCTGAGGAGAGGACTTGGGACCACTGAGCAACGGTCCAGTTGTTTTTCTCCTTCGCCCAGGTAATATGCTTCTGACGTTGTCTCTGGTTCAGGAGTAGCTTGACACTAGGAATGCAACACTAGCCCATTTCCTGGACACGTGGTGGCTCTTGATGCAATGACTCCAGCCTCAGTCCACTCCTTGTGAAGCTCCCCCAAGTTCTTGAATTGGCTTTGCTTGACAATCCTCTCAAGCCTGCAGTCATCCCTGTTGTTTTTGCACCTTTTCCTACCTCAATTTCCCTTCCAGTCAACTTTCCATGAATATGCTTTGAAACAGCACTCTGCGAACAGCCAGCCCTTTCAGCAATGACTTTCTGTGGCTTACCCTCCTTGTGGAGGGTATCAATGAGTGCCTTCTGGTCAACTGTCAAGTCAGCAGTCTTCCCCATGATTGTTGTTGTGTGTGCTGAAGGCTCAGGGGGTTAATTAGCTGATTAGATCTCTTCTCAGGTTGACATTTCTGTATTGTAAATGTTTTATTCTATTATTTTGAGATACTGGATTTTAGATTTCCACAAGCTGTAAGCCGTAATCAAGACTGAAACAAAAAAGGCTTGATATGATTCACTTTATGTGTAATGAATCGAGAATATATGAAGGTGTCACTTTTTGATTTGAATTATGGAATAAAAAAACTTTTCCATGATATTCTAATTTTTTGTGATGCACCTGTATACAGACATGAGGCAAATTAAAGGAAAAAGCAATCGCATCACACAGTACACCTGTATGGAAGCATCAGCATTCATTATGTCCCACCACTCATTCAAGTTTTCCCTTCTATTTGTCACCCATCTGTATTTGAGCTTCAATGACTTTCTAAAGAGCATTTTATCAATGCTGACTTCTAGGGGTTTTCTATTCATTGTATTTATTTGTATGCAAAAAAACACAATGTCACTATATAAAAAGCGTTGGAGACAGTGATTGAGTTTTTCTCTGAAGACAGTGTTCTGGTGTTATTGCCTTACTCTAGAAAGTTGAGGTGGGAGTCTGCGAAGAAGATCTTGTTAGTGGCATAGTCAATGGTCAGGGCACTGGGCCATTCCAGTTTGGTGGTGATGAGGGCAGTGGCGTTGGTGCCATCCATGCCAACCCTGCCGATGTAGGCTGTGTAGCCCCAATCTGTCCAGTACAGCCAGCTGCAGGCCGAGGGGGAAATAACAGAATGTTAAGTCAACCGAGAATTAGATGTCACTGGTTCATTTGTATTACTCAATGATAAATACAAACTATGTTCACAAACTGTCCACAAATTGTCACTGTCTTTATTACGCAAGTGGGGATGTGCGTGTGCATGTGTGATATACCCATATTTGGGGTTGAGGGCCACAGCACGGGGCTGGACAAAGCAGTAGGTGGAATTAGGCCCCATGCAACCACTCATCAGTTTCTTCTGGAAACGTCCATCCAGCTCAGACACGTGCAGAGAGCCGTAATAACTCTCCACCCAGTACAGTTTCCTTCGGGATGCACAAACATACGAGAGTGACAAGGGAACTACGTAAATGTATGCTATGGACAGACTTAGAAATATTCATAAGGAGACACAAATATGTTTCATTATCTGGCAACTGAAGGCAGGAACTGAAATGTAAATTCTGGTGAAGATGAATTAGGCTTTGGAACACGCCATACTACAGGGGACGGCGAAGTTATTCCCACTATCACAATTTGTCCCACTTGTCGTTCCTAACTGAGCTGCTGGAGATTAGGGAAAGTACATAGCTACAGAGCAAATGATCAAAAAATGACAAGCAATCCCTGATGCCCCTCCACACTTACTCACCTGCCAACCCAATCCACGGCCAGCCCCTCAGCCCCTACCAGGTTGTCATTCACAATCGTCTCCCTCTCACTGCCATCGAATCGCATCCTCTCGATCTGACCGAGTCCCGCATCCAGCCAGTAAAGCCTCTTTTCGTAACGATCGAAATCCAGCGCCACCACGTCCGTCAACCCCTGCAGAACCACGCTCAGCTGCGTCCCATCCGTGGTCAGATTACGGATGTAATATCGATTGCTGTACAGCAGGTAAGGGACGATGCCGCTGTTCTGGCGGCACCCACGCTGGTCCGGCTCGCGCACGTAGCCTGGGGCGCATTTGCAGTGGAAGGAACCGGCCGAGTTCTCGCAGATTTGACTGCAGACGGCGGGCGTGTCGCTACACTCGTCAATGTCCTCGCACGCCTTGCCGTCGGGCATGAGGCGGTATCCGGCGAGGCATGAGCAGTAGTAACCTGTCTGGGTGTCGGTGCACAACTGGGCACATTTGTGGACGGACGGGTCGCTGCATTCGTTAATTCCTACAAACAGGACATGGAAGGAGATCAGAGTGAGGTAGGATCAGCGCTCTTATATTAAGATGTCTTGCTGTAACATTAGTCTTGGAATCCAATTCACGGTTGTTTTTCTACTGTAAAATCAAAAGCATTTTCTGCTGCAAATACATATTATCAGTTCCCCAAACAGATGTCCGACTCCAAACATTTTTACTCTCAACACTTATGTACTATTTCACATACATAACTCCTACTCTATATTCTAAAACTCCTTATGGCAAATTTAAATGTCCTATAATATTTCTATCCTATTCCAGGTCCTAATTTCATACATCATGCACTTGCTTCCTACTCCAAGTACTCTGTTCTCACATTGCCCATTATGTTGCATCGTGTTCTGTCTTACCGCATCCCTTCTCGTCGCTGCTGTCCGTGCAATCGTTCTGTGAATTGCAGACCTTGTGATTGTCGATACACTCTCCCGATTTGCACAGGTACTCTGTCGGCGCACAGGTGGCCTGGGGAGTGCTGCACACGCTCTCCGCCTCGTCGGAACCATCCAAGCAGTCGGCGGACCCGTCGCACGCAAAGGAGGCTGGGATGCAGGCGCCGTTTTGGCAGGTGAACTGGTAGCTGGCGCAGGGGTCGTAGGAACAGCCCAGCTCATCGCTGCCGTCTCCGCAGTCGTTTACTCGGTCACAGCTGAAGTCGGAGATGGACAACGGGTTATGTGGGGGTTGCAGATGCGTTATGATCTCTTTATATAAGCACGCTGCACATTAAAAAAGCTGCCAGTGTACTGTATTTGGAGGTAGAGACAAAGAAAAAGAGACTGAGTGAGAAAAAGAGAAAGCGACAGAGAGGGAGAGAGACAGAGAAACAAAAGACAAAGTATATAGAAAGAAAATGAAAAATAATACAGAAAGTTTAAAAAATAAATAGAACTAGTAAAGATAAAAACGAGAGAAGAAAAGATAAAAGAGGAGTTTAGGAAGAGAAGAGCGGCAAATGCAGGTGAAAAAACTGACGTGACAGGCCCACACTCACTGGAAGGGGACGTGGATACACAGGCCGTTGGCGCAGGTGAACTCGTTCATGTGGCAGGTGCGGTTGGGGCAGTTCTGCAGCTCGTCGGCTGCGTCTGCACAGTCCTTATCCCCGTCGCACACGAAGCTCAGGGGGATGCATTGTGGGTGGCCCGGGCGCCACGGAGGAGGGCAGGTGAACTGATGGGAAGCACATGTCCGCTCTCCTGGACAGGGGAGAGTAAAATGAGAATGCACACATACACACATCCTTTCCCTTGCACCAGTCAGTAAGAGGTGAACTAAAACGCCAGCGCTGTGGGTTCGATTTCCAATAAAGGAGAGTACTCCCGTCACTCTGGATAAAAGGGCCGGCTAAACTTCAAAAGATGCAAGTCTTTTCTCTTTGAAAAAACATATTTTTACGTTTTAACCATATTATAAGTCTTTTTAGGCACGGTGGAGCCTCGAAAACTGTTGCATTGGGGTTACTTTTTTTGCCTTGTGCCACTCACATGCTTCGGGTTTATGCGACAAGCCTGTAGTGTCTGGGTTATTTGACTTAAGTGGAGTGATGTTTTAATGAATGCTGATCTGGCTCACCGCATTGAAGCTCTGGTGCTTCGTCGCTGTTATCCCAACAGTCGTTGTTGCCGTCACAGGTCAGTGACGAGGGGATACAGTTGCCATTTGTACAGGTGAACTGGTCAGGGTGACAGGTGTTTATCTGCTCCTCTGGAGGGGAGTGAGTAGGGAAAATGCGCTAATAACCGTTAAATGTAACTTGACACTTAATGATACTTAATGTTAATGATACTTCAAGTTATTTTCACTGACCAAGCCGCTAAACCAATAAGACTCCCTCTTGTGGAGAAAGGAACCGATACTGTTCTACCTGTTCTCATTTCTGTAAACTCAACATTGTTTGCCTTATGAATGTGGCCTAGGGTCCAACATGGCAATGTTCAGTGTAGTGAAATGTTGCAAAATATTCTAAAACAAAAATGCTATTGGAGGTTCTGGCTCAGTTTCAGTCTGTTTTCTTTCCTTTGGTTCCTGCTGAACGTGGCACAGGTTCGATAATACTCACGGCAGGAGGGGGGCTCGTCGGTACCATCGGCGCAGTCTTTGATCCAGTCACACACCCAGTGGCTGGGTATACATTTCCCCTGGTCACACCGGAACTGGTCCGGGGAGCACGTCCGTCCCTCTGTAACACGTGTGTGTATGTACGTTAACGAGGCTTGTAGATGCAATGTAGGTTATCATTTAATTCAAATCTTTTGCTTTAAGCGCCTTGAAATGCATTTTTTGAAAAGCAGCCTGGTGTATAAATGAAGCTTGAGTGTCTGGCCCTCAGCCACGCCTGTGGACAGTGGTGAACAGGTCACAGGGGGCGCCGACGTGAGATGCAACCGTACAGACAGCGTAGCTGGACGTACCGCAGAACAGAGCGTTCTCGTCACTGTTGTCTCCGCAGTTGTTGTAGCCGTCACACAGTTGGTCAGGGTAGATGCAGATGTTGGTGCTGTCACACTTGGTCTGTCCCGAGGGACATATCCTTGGCGCTGTGGAGAGGGAGAGTGTGAGTGACTGAGAGAGTGAGAGGGCAAAAGAGGGGGGTCAGTAACACTGTTACTAAAGAGTTGCAGGGTAAGCAGATTTTTTTTATTTAATGGGCCTGGATGACCAGCTGTGCTGAATTTTAGTCGATCACTGAACCAACCGACTGAGACGAATCGCTAAGTTCAGTGATTTAACTGAATTTAAACAACTTGAGTTCCAGGTAGGTTACTTAAGGCAAAGTCTTGCAGACTGTGGCAGGTGTTTCCAGAACAAGGTTGTCAGAGCCATGCTGGGAGTGGGATAACTTCTGACAACCATAGGGAGGTTGAAGGACAAGGTAAAACCTGTTTTCAAACATCTGTCATGTCACAGGACAGAGTGAACTCCTGTAAACATGTGCTGATGCTTAACATTGTCCATCAACAAGCACAGTCTCGTCTGGAAATCTCGTTAACGGCCCATTTTCCGCCCCAAGTCAATCAATGCGGTTCGCGGGCCGGCGATCACTCACGGCAGTTGATCTCGTCCGAGGTGCCGTTGTCGCGGCAGTCGTTGAAGCCGTCGCAGACGAAGGCGGCCGAGATGCAGCGTCCGTTGGCGCAGGTGAACTCGGTGTCGGGGGCGCAGGTGGGGAACGGGCAGCCCAGCTCGTCACTGTTGTCACCGCAGTCGTCCGTGTAGTCGCACGCGTAGGACACTGGCACGCAGCGGCCGTTGTCACAGGTGAAGTCCTGGGCCGAGCACACGTGGAAGGCTGGGTGGGGAAGGAGGAGAAGGTGTGATGGGTTCTCAGTGGCTTTTGCCTGGTCTTGCCTGCTCCAAGTTAACTAAAGCACTTTCATCCAAACAGGGCTTTAGAAATGCATTTGAATGTTCAATTGATTAGCGAAGCGTGATTTACGGGCACTGCATCGACAATGACGGAGACAAGTGTGGAAAGATTACATTTGCTAGACAGCATCTGAAATTTGACACAATTGCTGAGTTAGAAAAACCTGAGACTGAAAAAGTCTTTGCAGTCTGCTGGGTTTTGACTAAAACAGTGGCCGTTGGCGAAAACCCCTAAAAACTACCACAAATACAATAGAGGGAAAATACACTTACCGCAGACTCTCTCCAGCTCGTCTGAGTCATCCTGGCAGTCGCTGTAGCCGTCACACTTCCAACGTGCCGAGATGCAGCCACCGTTCAGGCAGGTGAACTGGTCAGGCTTGCAACGGTCACCGCTGTCATGAATACAGTCCTTGCCGTTATTGGCCAGGTACCAGCTACCTGTTGAGGGACACTGACACTCTGGACCAGACGGACCTACATGGATGGATACAACCTCACAGTTAGGGGTGATGGACTTACCAAGGGGACTTATACAAACGGATACATTTATATGCTTAGAAGCTGGGGTGAAAATAAGCAGGTACGGTGTCGGTGTGGCACACCGGCAAAATAATTAGTGGGGCAACGGTGTACTGATAACATGTCAGCCTATCAATCATTTAAACAAGACGGAGATGAGCGCATTGGAACAGGTGTGAGAGTTCCAATATGTTTTGTTATTCAAACTAATTGACCTGGCACGCAGACGTGACTACAACCGCCGTTGTACTGCTGACACGGGCTTGAGCAAGCCTCCTGTTTGGAACCGGCGTACACGTGGATGTCATTGGGCTTGTACTGCAGTTCCTGGGCCAGGACAGTGAAGCCTGACCCGTCGTCCTTCCCGGCGCGGTAGACCGAGCGAGCTGTCCAGTCAGTCCAGTATATGTCCTGTTGGAAGACGGTCATGGAGTACGGGTACTGGAGCCCGGTCAAGATCACCTGGCGGTTCTCCCCGGTCAGGCTGGAGCGCTCGATCTTATCTCTGGTGAAGAGGGGAGTGGGTGGAGTGAAGATGGAGAGAAATGTATGACTGGTTGGCTTTAAAAGTGGTTGTATGGATGGGTTGGATGGATGAGTGTTTATGTAGTTAGGTGGTTGGATGTAGAGTATCAGTCAAAAGTTTGGTCACACCTACTCAAGGGTATTTCATTTGCTCTATTTTTCCCCACATTGTAGAATAATAGTAACTACACAACTGCACCTGCCATTGTAGCGCTGACGTGCGCTTGAGCAAGCCTTTTAGACTGGTACCTGAATTAGTAGGGGTCTCCAAATGGTTGGTACAGTACATGTACTGATGGAATTAGGAAACCTTAGGAAGGTTTAGGTGTGTGAGAGGTCAGACGCATGGATGGGTGTTCAGGTGGTTGGGGGGATGGATGGGTGTTCAGGTGGTTGGGGGGATGGATGGGTGTTCAGGTGGTTGGGGGG
>JACXGI010014581.1:0-18813 GCA_016801175.1 Esox masquinongy | reverse complement strand
ACCACTCAGCAGCAGTCCAGTCCTTTTTGTCTTTAGCCCAGGCGAGACGCTTCTGACGCTGTGTCTTGTTCAAGAGTGGCTTGACACAAGGAATGCGACAGCTGAAACCCATGTCTTGCATACGTCTGTGCGTGGTGGTTCTTGAAGCACTGACTCCAGCTGCAGTCCACTCTGTGAATCTCCCCCACATTTTTGAATGAGTTTTGTTTCACAATCCTCTCCAGGGTGCGGTTATCCCTATTGCTTGTAAAAATTTTTCTACCACATCTTTTCCTTCGCTTCGCCTCTCTATTAATGTGCTTGGACACAGAGCTCTGTGAACAGCCAGCCTCTTTAGCAATGACCTTTTGTGTCTTGCCCTCCTTGTGCAACGTGTCAATGGTCGTCTTTTGGACAGCTGTCAAGTCAGCAGTCTTCCCCATGATTGTGTAGCCTACAGAACTAGACTGAGAGACTTTTTAAAGGCCTTTGCAGGTGTTTTGAGTTAATTAGCTGATTAGAGTGTGGCACCAGGTGTCTTCAATATTGAACCTTTTCACAATATTCTAATTTTCTGAGATAATGATTTGGGGTTTTCATTAGTTGTCAGTTATAATCATCAAAATTAAAAGAAATAAACACTTGAAATATATCATTCTGTGTGGAATGAATGTATACATTATACAAGTTTCACTTTTTGAATGGAATTACTGAAATAAATCAACTTTTTGATGATATTCTAATTATATGACCAGCACCCGTATATTTAATACTTGTAAATTTTCTGCACTCCTCAATTTGCACTTCTGGTTAGACACAATCTGTATTTCGTTATACTGTACTTGTACTGTTCAATGACAAAGTTGAATCTAATACTAAACCTATGCAATATTAGGCAGGTGGTCATAATGTTATGTTATGATATATATATATATACACACAGTATCTGACAAAAGTGAGTACACCCCTCACATTTTTGTAAATATTTGAGTATATCTTTTCATGTGACAACACTGAAGAAATGACACTTTGCTACAATGTAAAGTAGTGAGTGTACAGCTTGTATAACAGTGTAAATTTGCTGTCCCCTCAAAATAACTCAACACACAGCCATTACTGTCTAAACCACTGGCAACAAAGTGAGTGAGTGAGCTGTGTTGCTCTACAATCAACATCCTTTATTTTGGCTATTTTTCAATTTTGGAAATTATTATTAGTTTATAAAGCAATTTTACATTAATTCTGTTCAATAGCTTGGACCCAATATAACCTATATGGAAATAATCAACTGATATTGATTCAGAGAGACCTGTTCTACCATCAACATCCTCTAGATTGTCTATTTCTCCATTTTGGAAATTATTACTAGTTTATAAATCTTTTTTCGTCAAAAATGCTCATTTGCTCGGACCCAATAAAACTTTTATGGAAATAATCAACTGATTGAGCTACAAAGGAAAATTGCTGTACCATCAACATTCTTTAGTTTTACAATTTTTCAAGTTTTTAAATCATTTTTCATATGTGTTATTGGGCCTTTTTGATTGAAATTTCCTTTTCAATCAAAAAGGCCCAATAACTAAAGGATGTTCATGGTAGAGCAGCTCTCTCTGAAGCTATTTCAATTGATTATTTCCATGTACGTTTTATTGGGTCCAAGGTATTGAACAGAATTCATAAAAAATTGCTTTATAAACTAATAATAATGTCCAAAATGGAAAAATATCCAAACTAAAGGATGTTGATGGTAGGGCAGGTCTCCCTGAATCTATATCAGTTGATTATTTCCATATTGGTTTTATTGGGTCCGAGCAATTGAGCATTTGTTATTGACAAATGCTTTATAGAGTATTAATAATGTCCAAAATTGAAATATTGGAAAACTAAAGGATGTTGATGGTAGAGCAGTTGTCCCTGAAGCTATATTGGTTGGTAATTTTGATACGAACTATTGACATTTACATAAGCAACTGACGTTTTTCATCAACATGACCACATAATGGTGCACTTTTAAGACGGTACCTTAACCCTTGCATCGTAGGAAAGCAGTTTTTCATGTTCTTTTCGACTCTGAAAGATTAATATGAAACCGAAATGGAAAAACAAGAAGTATTGTTTGTTCACTATCGCCAGCAGATTCAGAATATGTAATTGCTGTCTATCTGGTAGGTTTCGTTGATGAGGTATTGACGTTCGAAGTCCGAATCTTGAACATAAAGCTAACTTCACCGCAGTGAACGCAATAGCGAACTGGATAGCTGTTGCTTGGAGGCCAATTAACATTGTGGAAGATGATGGTTTGAGAGATATTATTCGCATTGCATCAAACGATTCAACATACGAGTTACCATCAAGAGCCACTATCGTTACGAGAATACACAAACTTTATGAAGATGAGAGGGCGAAGAAAATGGAGGAGTTGAAAAATACACCGACCATTACCTTAACTGGAGACCACTGGACATCGATTAGTAATCACAACTACCTCGGTGTTACAGCGCACTACATCACTGATAATTGGAAACTCAATTGTCAAGCTCTGTTCGTCATAAAAACAGAAGAGAGGCACTATGCTGAAACACGTGCCGAACATTTTATGGATGTAGCGAAGCAGTGAAACATTGAACAGAAAGTTGCCATGCTTGGAACAGACAGTGCACGGAACATGATTGCAGCTGCAAAACACCTGCCTTTTGAACACCTGCCTTGCACCGCACACATCCTGCAAAGGTCAGTCACAGTGTCCCTACAGAACAGCGGGTTTGACAATATTCTAGCAAAATGCCGAAAAGTCGTTGGGCATTTTAAACATAGTCCTCCAAACTCTGCAGAGTTACAACAACAGCAAATTGCACATGGGCAAAATAAGGAGTGTCTTGCACAAGACATCACAACAAGATGGAATTCAACACTTGAAATGATCAGGTGTGTGCAAAGAAACCAACAACCACTAAAGGATGCTTTGGCACAACAAAAAAACAACATAACCATGCCAACCACAGCTGAACTGGAAAAACTACAGAAGCTGGAAACACTGATGGAGCCCTGCAGGTACAATAGCAAACCTTTATCACCCTGGTATTCTGTCTGTGTGTGTGTGTGTGTGTGTAAGACTGAGTGAAATAGTTTGTGAGTGATCACTATGTGTGTGACAGAGGATAATGAGGGAGGGAGGCGTGTGTGTGTGTGTGAGAGTGAGAGAGAAAGTGCTACAGAGAGATTTTGTACAAGCCTGTCACAATTTGCATTGGCTAAGTATTTTATTTATTTTCCATTGCAGGTACGTGACTGAACTCCTAGGTGGAGAGAAGCACATTTCCTGCTCAGTGGTGCTGCCTGCTTTGTGCCACATTTCTCAGGTGATGGCGAGCTCAGATGATGACCCTGCATATGTGGTAAGATTGGCTGAATATCGCCACAGCACTCGACCCAAGGTTCAAAGACCTACAGTAAAGTGCCTTCCAAGAGCAGAGAGGGGTGAGGTGTGGGCATTGGTCAGCAACCTGCTGAAGAAAGAGAAGACTGCACAGCAACTCATTGAACCAACAGAGTCACAGCCACTAAGGAAGAAACCTGCCCTCTTGTTGTGTTCAGAGTCAGAGTCTGATGAAGATAAGTCCATTGAGAAATGTGTTGAGCGTTACAAAGCAGAGCCCTGCATCAACATGGAAGACTGTCCACTGCAGTGGTGGTCAGAACATGCAGGGGCACACAACAGGCTGGCCCACATTGCACGCAGGTACCTGGCAACGGCTGCCACATCAGTACCTTGTGAGAGATTGTTTTCTCTCATTGGGCATATTGTTGAAAAGAAGAGAGCAGCTTTATCAGGTGAAAATGTTAACAGACTAATGTCTCAGCAGCTGACTTAGAGGGAAGGAATAGGAGAATAGAAGTCACTGGTGGCAAACCTATGTTTAAGTTCAATGTTAGATTTTTTTATTTGAATTGAAGCTTTGTTTATGGTATTCATAGAGCCATATACAGTAAATCAAGGACCTGTGTTTTGTCCCAATAAATAGTTTAAAAAAAAATCTGATAGTGATTATTTTTGTTTTTCTTTTCCTTAAGATAAAACACAGTATGTCTTTAACATAATGCACTTAAATGGAAAATTGTTTATTAATGGAAAATTGTTTCTTAAATGTAAAATTGTTTATTTGGGGCCAAATTTAAGCACATTCCAAAAATGTGATTAATCACGATTAACTACAGAATATTACGCAATTAATTTTTTTAATCGCTTGACAGCCCTAATAACAATAAATAAAAAATAATTTGTATTTCGTATGAACACAGTGACATTGTAGAACTCTGCTGCCAGCCGTCTGAATGAACCATAAAATTGTCATTCACAAGTATTTAACAAAACTTTAGTGTGTTTTCATATACTTGGGTGTATCCCCAAAATCAGTAATTAATTACCTGCATTTATTATGGCAACCTGTGTCCAATAATCAATTACAAACATGTATTCTGCCTGGTTTGATCATTTTTTCTCGTTCGGAGCACTTTGCAAGAAGACAGCCTACGAAACCAATGATGTTGTAGAAGACCGCTGCAAACCATACAATACACCTCACCTGACCAAGCAAACGTGCAATCACTGGACGTTTGAGGGCAGCCTGCGAGTGTAAGTTTGATTTGTGCGCAAAACAGCCAACATGAAGCAGCTCCATCAATGCCACAACACATATCATATTAGCAACGTCAGCATTGTCCGCCACAATGGCTGGTTCTCTCTCTCCAACCTCCCACTAACTCAACACCTCCAAAGACAAAATGCATAGATTTAGAAAATCAATTTCTGGATTTTAAGAATCGATTTCAGATTGACCAATCAAGAATCCCAATTAATATGATTTTTTTCTAATCCAGCCCTAGCACTTACCAGAGTGTATGTGTCTGCTAAATTACTAAAAAATAATAAAGTAAAAAGTCAGATCTATTTGTGGGTTGTGGCAACTCCTTTGAGGAAGAGAAAATTTTATTATTTAATTTTTGTGTGCTAATCAAATTAAAATTTAATCAAATTATTATTATATATAATTTTTATTTAACCTTTATTTTAGCAGGGGAGGTCATGCTGAGACCACAAATAATTTTTGTACATTTTTTTTGGGACTCATGGACGCCGTGTTCTCCAGACTAAAGAGGAGTCATCCAGCTTCATATCTGCGCACACCTGCATGTGCACATGGGCGTCTTGCACATTTGTGCAATGAAGGATTCAGTGCAATGAAGTGAATAAGACCAACTGGAGGAGCAACATCACAGCTAGACATGCTCAAAAAACTAAATGGGCCCTGGGTCAAAGAATGTAATGTATAGAGGGTTGTGGAAAGTTGGCTCAAAGCAAAAGAGGTCATGGTAAGTTTAAGAAAGAAAGAAGTTTGTTCTATTATAGTATTTTGTTGTTGTATCCAGACACAGTTGGTTGTTTAATTCAGTTCAGGCCAATAAAAATGCAGCCCTGGCCAGCAGATTTCAAACCAACTGACCTGATGAACAGGCCCTGTTCCCATTTCCACATCCTATTCCTGACCTGAGATCGGTTAGTCTCCTTAACTTCTGCTCTCTTCTGTTCAGATCTCTTTCTCTTTCACTTGTTGTAGTGTTAATTCATTGTGTCTGGCCACTGGGTCAGAGGTAGATTAAATTCCACTGGCCGCTCTTTCTGTGTCCAGCAGCCAGAACACATCAGTAACAGTGCCAGGGAGACCTGATCCGGTACAGTCACAGCCAGATTGTAGTGAGACATTCAATCAGTCTGAGTCTCGCTAGCCCCCAGTGTTGAAAATTAAAACACTCCTGTAGCCAGATTCCCAAGTAATGCTCTCAGGGATCACAGTACACATACTTACATTGAATTAATGGCTTAATTGTATCATGCAGTACACCTATATGGATGCATCTGCATTTGTTCTGTTCCTCCACTCATTTACACAGGTTTTTCCTTAAGTTTGTCACCGGTCTGCACATTAGCTGTTGAGTTTTGAAAATATTTATTTTGGACACCAAAATGTACACGTCACGTCATTGAACCATATACAACGTATGCAAGTTTATAACACTTTTACTTGTCCGGCCATGGGAGCGACTGTAGCCACCAAACAAAAATCAAAACAAACACTTAGATCCAGGGACAGTTAAAAACAACCAAAAAACAACCATACTGTTGGTTAAAAACAAACCGTTGGTTAACCATGTCATGGGATTAAAGTTCATCAGTGATAATCTTTTTAAAAAAAAAAAAATACAAACAATTAAGAGTAAACAAGTGAAACGTAGAGTTCATAAAATTGTTGATAAAATTCAGAACAATACACAATTTAACTGTTGCAAAACAGCCCCCTTAGCAAAAACAAACAAATATAGTATAAAAAAATCAATGCTCTCATGCAGGAGCAGTAAATTATTTCAAGGCAAGTATAGCGACAATAGGTTAATGATTGACATTGTCACCTTGTGGTTGATCTTCATTACAACCTATAACAGCAATGCAGTTAAGTTAGGTACCTTACCATTGTCCACTCCCTCCATTAAAAGATCTTCCAGGAACATCTCCACTCTGCTAGACACTGTGTTGATAATATCTCTCTTGATGACCTAAAAGGCATGAAAAAATGTGAAAGATCAAACCTATATGCATTTCCAACCTTTCAACCCAGTTGCAAATAGCTAAATTGTACATTGTTTCTTTTCATTGGTTTTCAGTAGCAGGGGTGAATCCAAAATTGTGGTGGGAGACAGTAATCCACACAAAAAATATCTAACATTCATTCAAATTGTGTTTTTGTTTAGCAATTCCAGTTAATGGAATATAAAAATACATTGTTCAACAAATAATAGGCCTCAGTTGTCTTTCATTCCTCATTAATTTACATTCTTTCCCCACTTACTTGCATTCATTCCCCATAGACTCCCATTGAATCACCCTTGACTTCAATTCATTCCCCATTGATCACCATTCATTCCCCATTGTCTCCCATTGAATCACCATTGACTCCCATTCATTCACTATTGACCTCCATTAATTCCCCATTGACCTCCATTCATTCCCCATTGCACCCAATTAATTCCCCATTACCCCCATGTGTTCCCAATAGACTCCCATTGAATAACCATTGACTCCCATTCATTCCTCATTGTCCTCCATCCATTCCCAGCTGACCTCCATGCATTTGATGGATGACCTAGGATGGCGCCGTAGATGGTCGCCTCGGTTAGTTGGTGCGCAATTTTCTGTCTTGTGTTCTGCGAGTGTTCTGCGACAATTCTTCGATTGTTTTCTCAAGAGAAGAGCTCATAAACATCAGGGAAACAACTCCTGTGGATTTATTCCCGGATTTTGTCGTAACATCCATTGAATTACTAGACATTCTGGTCAGAGCTACATCTGCTCTTTGTCAAGCAGTGAAACGCTGCCGGAGAGGAAAGCGTGCTGGGGTACTGGAACGTTCTAGGCGCCGTGGACTTCAGACTCCACTACCTGGAATATTCCTCACCGATGTACGATCACTCAGCAATAAACTGGACGAATTTCACTTGCTGGGGAAATTCATCCAGAGACCTCTGGGGGAAAAACAGAGACCTCTCTTAATCATGTGCCTTGTGTTTCACGGAATCGTGGCTGTGTGAATATAGAACCTGGTTGGTGTCTATATTCTACTGTCAGCCAACGTGCACGGGACACAACGGCAGCTGGCCGAACAGATTCTCCAGACGGAGCAGTCATTCCTGGACTCCTTAGTTACTGTTCTCGGCGACTTCAACAAAGGTAACCTAAGCCACAATCTTCGGAAACATAAAAAAAATTAAAATCCCAACCAGAGAGGAAAACACTGGATCACTGCTACACTACAGTCAACAACGCCTATCACGTTGTACCCCGCACGGCTTTAGAACTCTCAGACCATGTCATGGTTCATCTAGTACCCACATACAGGCAAAAACTAAAACTTTCTAAGCCTGTTGTGCGAAGGTCAAAGATGTGGAGTAGTGAAGCAACAGAGGATCTGCATATGTTTCTGGAATTCACTGATTGGGAAATTTTTAGGTCTGACACTAATAGTCTGGATGAGTACACTGATGCTGTGACTTCATACATCAGCTTCCCTGATGCTGTGACTTCATACATCAGCTTCTGCGAGGACCAACGCGGACCAGGGCGAGCTACAACAACGACAAACCCTGGTTCACAGCTACATACAAGATGGCTGCGTTTGGAAAAGGAGGAGGTGTTCAAGAGCGGGGACAGAGACAGGTACATAGAGGCTAAATACAGCTTTGGTAAGACAGTGAAAGAAGCCAAGTGCCTGTATGGAGAGAAACTAAAACAAGTTTTCGACCGGCGACTATGCTTCTGTTTGGAGAGGCATCTAACAGATTACCAACTACAAGCCTAAACCCCCCACTCCATTAATGACCTGCAACTTGCCAACAACATGAGTTCTACTGCAGATTTGAAAGACAAAAGGGCAGCCCTGACAACATTCTCCCTCTGTCTCCAGCCATCAACACCAACCCCCCACCATTGGGGCCCATTCACATTCACCCATCCCAATCAACCCCACTATTGGGGCCCATTCACAATCACCCATCCCAATCAACCCCACTATTGGGGCCCATTGAAGGAACTGGATTTTGACCCGTTTTTGATTAATTCCAAAGTCAATGAATTAACGTAACAAATTAATTTAATACATAAAGAGAGTATTACAATTACAGTACCAGTACCAAAGATACATTTTCTCTGGAGATTCAAGATGATTGCAAGAGTAAAGATGCAGGCAGAAGGGAGGAAAATAGAAGAGAATGCTTCCCCAAACCCCGCTCTGGTTTATATCCCCAAATCTAAAGGCATGGGGATTGGTTTACTGATCTAAGGATAACAAAACTAGTCCTGAAGAATAGACCCCTTATCAATTAGGGACCCATTCCGATCTGTTCTGGGTCCATCTCATTAGACAGAGTGGTGTTATCTCGAGAAGGAAGCAAGCTAGGCAATAACAAGTAAACCTTTTTGTCCGTGCATTCACACCTTAAACATCTGTAAACCATTAACTTTCCAATGAATATGTATATAAACATGGAATTTACATTTTTGGTTCCTTCACCATTCACAATAACCCATCCCAATCATCCCCACACCTGCCACTACAATGGAACTTTCAATCCTGGAGTGGGACGTTAACAGACTATTCAAGTGACAGAACCCCTGGAAAGCAGCAGGGCCTGACGGTGTCTCCTCATCCACCCTTAAGCACTGAGCAGTGCAGATCAGTTTTCTGCTGTTTACTGACACCTTCAACACCTTACTGGAGACATGCTGCATCCTAGCTTGTTTTAAGTCATACATTATCATCATCCCAGTCCCCAAGAAGCCAAGGATCACAGGACTTAACGACTACAGACCCGTCGCCCTGACCTCTGAGCGCCTTTTACTGTCCCACCTCAAGACCCTATACTAGATCAGAAGAATAAAACATACGGCGCCCCACATCAAGTGATTAATTGCTTTGACCTTTGACAGCTGTGACTGTGGTGAATTTTATTTATGGCTGTTAATTAATGACCGAACGATCATATCCGGTGTAATATTTGGACAGTTGTTTTTCTGGGGGTTCATATCTGGTAAGGGGGGTGTTTAATTAAAGTGTTTTATGGCTAAGTAAGTCTTGAGATGGAGAGGGAGGGGTTGAGCAGGTCATTCTGTGGGAGGAGAGGGTGATTGACAGGTCAAAAGGATTATGAAAAATTATTTCTTTATAGGTAAATATTTATGACCGGACTTTCATGTTTGGGTGGTAATATTTGGACAGTTGTTTTTCCGGGGCTTCACTCTCTGGGAGGAGAGGGTGTTGGGTTTCTTGTGATGGAGCAGAGCAAGGGAGGGGTTGAGCAGGTGTTTCCGGGGTTTAATTCTCTGGGAGGAGAGGGTTTCTTGAGATGGAAAGAGTCCCAAATAAATAAGAGGTAGGTTTCCTCCTTGTCTGGAGTTTAATCTGTTTTTTAGTTCTAGATCTGTATAAGAATCACTAATGTCGTCAGTGCTTAGAGATACACCTGTGACCACCTTGACTTTTGAAATAGGCAGCAGAATGGAAGGTTGATAAAAATACGTTACAGAAATATTTGATGAGCCTAAGAAGTGTTTTCTTAATTTGTATAGAACTCAAATACCTCCCTTTAAGTTGCTGACGGATCAGCATGACATGCCAAATGGAAAAACAGTCAGTTTCTAAAGTGAAGTTGTACACTTTAGTCATGGGAGCTGAATATACAAGCGCAACATTAGGCGTGGATATGTTTAAATAGATGTTGACTAGGAAAGATGTTACCTCAACGGTGGTTCCACAAATTGTATGTTGCAAATAAATAAAGCTCAAGGGTGCTGTCTTCCTCCCAGGGTGTAAGATTATCCTGTGACAGGTGTAGTGATCAGGCTTGATCAATGGTAGTTCCTGAGCTTGTAAATCATAAACAAATAAATTAAACTCAGGGGACGCTGTCTTTCCAGGGTGTAAGATTATACATGGCAGTTGTTGATTAGGGGTGGGTAGGTCTGGATGTAGTTTATTAATAATGAGTTTGTAGCTCCTCCCAGGAGCAGTGTTACAACCTCTTTGCGGCCTGTACTCCTTAATACATGGAAAAGGTTATGTATTTGAACGGACCTAAAATATGTCAGCTAGAATAAACAATGCATTCTCACGAAAGTTAGAATCTCCATATCCGAATGCATGACTTACAAAAATTGTAATGCAACGGTTATTGTTAAATCTCTATTCATGGCAACATTGCAAAAAAGGGAATTATTATGTAGAGATATTTAGCTTCCTGACAGACAACTGGACCGAGATTTCCCGCATGCGTTACAATATTCATGACTTCTTTAGACAAAGACAGAATTTAAAACGCTGGGCTCATTTAAACACTAGATTAGTAAATTTAAAACGGTAGGATATTTAAATACCTTAAAATGAAAGCGGATCACCTGCTCACCGCTCTCAAACCTGACAACTGATTTTATTGCCTTTGAATAGGGGTCATTCGGGGCAAGAGATGTCTGTAATAAAATAGGTTGGTAAACCGCCCCCATGAGCAGTTGTAGAGTTTCATTATTTTCTCTTTACCGTTTAGTCAGTCGTTGAAGAACTCAAGAAAAAGTCTCTCAAGAAAAAACTCTCACCAGTTCAAAAAGGATTGCTAAACAGCGCCACCTGTTTTTCTCTCAACAAGTTAAAAGGTAAGATATGATGCTAATGTTTTAATCTAACATTATATTTAACTAAGGTTTAATATATGATGATGAAAGACCCTTACATGAGTTTCTAAACTCGTAGGATTGTCAACATGTCGTTTAATCAGTTTCTATCGGGAGTCCTTGACTTAACAAAATCAAGGCCTGAAGAACAGCCTGAATCTCTGGTCGGTTCGTCCAATTCCTCTCCATCAAGATATGTTATAGGTGAGATTGAATTCATTTATTGATTTAATTTCAATATAATTAATTGTTTTTAAAAACTGTAATGGTGTTGTTATAGCTGACACTCCGCCCTGGGAATCAAGATCGTTGTAAAGACCCTGGAGCCTGCCCACACATCAAGTTGGTTCCAGACATTGCTTCCCTTTAAGAGTGTGCTCCAGGTGTCTTTTATTCAGCTCGTTATCTGTATAAAAGACACCTGGGAGCCAGAAATCTTTCTGATTGAGAGGGGATCAAATACTTATTTCACTCATTAAAATGCAAATCAATTCATAATATGTTTGACATGCGTTTTTCTGAATATTTTTGTTATTCTGTCTCTCACTTTTCAAATAAACCTACCATTAAAATTATAGACTGATCATTTCTTTGTCAGTGGGAAAACGTACAAAATCAGCAGGGAATCAAATAATTTTTTCCCCTCACTGTAGGTGACGATAGTGATGGCCATTCGAGGCTTCATTACCGTTCTTCTAGCAGCAGGATATTATGCTAGCTGCGCTAACTCAGATTTTCTTTTTCAAAATAAATGCCATCATTGAAATATATAAGGTAATATAGTTAACAATCTAGTCTGTACATTTGATGTTTAATGTCCGTTCCAATGTTATTCTTCTGTTTTTTTCAAAGAATAGATTGTTAACTATATTGCCTTATAAATTTCAATGATGGCTTTTATTGTGATAAATAAAATGTGAGTGCTGCCAGCATAATATCCTGGTGCTAGGTGACGATAACTGACTTTTTCATCAAGTGAAAAGACGAGAGAATTGTGTAGCCAGCGAAGTGTTAGGCATTACACATAAACTTTGATGAATTAATAACAGCTGAGTCCAGATGCATTACACATACATTTTGATGAGTTAAACCCAGACTATGATGCACTGATTAGTCAAATTAAAGAGTTAAATCCTGAATCAACTTCTCACATGACACCTGTACAACCAAATCCAACTCCTTTAGAACGACAGGCCTCCCATTCAGATGTGAATCAACAGGGTAGAGGTGTTGATAGAAATGTGAATATTGATTATCACAATAAATTCAGCAACATTGAAATCCGACAGCGTTTCAATTTGGCTCACATGATTGAAATGTATTATTATTCAGTGTTCTATGTCAATGTGTTAGCCACTTTAACAGAACTGTTAGAAAGAACTACAGCCTACGCAGAGCCTAGAGATGTTCTGCAATTAGAAATTAGGATGGGATTCTATATGAAACAATGTATCGTGTATTATGGGGAATGGTGATACAAACTTGAATCAATTTTTGGATATGACTGAAAGGCTTGAACCATCCAATTAATCAATCTTAGCCGATAATACCCTAGAACTGATTGTGCAAATATTGAGAACTCCTCAGGGTGTGGGCGGACAGAGGAGGGAAGCTGAAACTCTTTGGAAATCCAAAAGAATTAACAACAAAAAGGAATGTCTTATTATTCCTCAGAATGCAGGCAACAAATTATGTTTTGCCATTTGTCTGGCGCATTTATTGAATCCCAGTATTAGTGATATAGAAGGTCTAAAGATAGTTACTGAATTTCAGAAAGCAGTGGGCTTATCAATTTATGAAGCTGTAGCATTTTCTGATTTAGTCAAATTTGAAAGTTTACTTGACATCAAAGTGGCAGTTCTCTAACATAGTTAGATAGCATGGCATGATTCGTCCATCTTGAAATTCCAAAACACGTCTCAGCCTCATCCACAAATGCTGTATTTGTTTGTACAAGACAAACATTGTTATGGTATTACCAACATTAGGGGTTCATGGGTGCTCCCTAGATCGGTCGGGCATGTCATACCGGTTTTATGCGATTAGGAGGGCGCTCTTGTAGGTATAACTGTGCAGTATGCATTGATGCGGACTGTCCATACCAGCCCCTGCAGCTCACAAAGTGTTATGACTATAACCGTACATGCCGTTCAGTTTACTGCTATGAAAAACAAAAGCTTGCCTTATGGCATCCAGTGGCATGCAATTATGCCAGCTGGTGTGACATCAATAAGAAATGTCCCATATGTCATGTCAATTATAATCTAAAAATGAATAACCCCCAACCACACAAATGCAGCAGAAAGTGTTGTCCAATATGCGAATGGCTTTTGGAAGACACTGGTGTATTTGAAAAGGTCCACAAATGTTATATTCAATCTTTGAATGAAGATAAACCATCAGAAAAAAGTATTTTATGACTTTGAAACCCGACAGAATGACTCAACAGGTTTACACCTGCCTGTATGTGCCTAGCGTGACCTTCAAGGGTAAAAAGTGGTTGGCTAAGGGACCCAATTGTGCCCTACTCTTTTATGCACTTTCGGAAAAACAAATATAGAAAGTACACTTTCATAGCCCATAATTCACGAGGTTATGATATGGAGCCAAATTGAGCTCAAATGTATTGACTGTAAAAAAAGAAAAACGTAACTGAAATATTTCATTGTATGAAAAAAATAGATTCAAACGCGGCGAAAGTGTATGCAAAATTCATTAAATGGATTTTCGCATCCTATCTTAAAATGTCTTCGTTCAAACACGTTTTTTCCACGTTTGCTTCTTCTTGCATTTACAATTTCTTTCCGCCTTCATTCGAGTCATCTTTTCTCAATACCAAGTTATCAGCCTCCATTGGTGTGGTGGTGGGCCTTTATCTGGGCATTGAATACTCGATTTTAGCCTTTCCATGCACTGCTTTCCCAATGCACCCTGTGCAGAGAAGTTTAAGAATTGTGTAAGCTAGGCTAAATGTGTACATTTAAACAGAATAATAAACTGTCATTCACAGGTTGCATCGACGTCTCCGTTGCTATGGTCACAGACACAGATTTTGATGAAAGTTGAACGTGTTCTGCTTATGTGGCACTATGTACCCCAACATAATCTCCACCCAGGTTAAGGATGATAGCAGATAAAAACATGGCAGACTCACACCTCGTCAGGCCTATCAGCACACATTCTAAGTTGGGGGCTATAGTTCATTTAACTTATAAATTACTATCAATGTTCATTTAATATATAGTTCTATAAACTCAAACGCCACTTGGCGTTTGAGTTTGTAATTAAAATAAAACATTTTGAAAGCTACACCCTCCTCCTTAGATTACTTTTCCTAAATAGGCGTATATTACATTGTTCCGTAGTCGGAATTCTAAACTGATGAACAGAAAAGTATTTAGAGACTATTTACCTGTTTTTTTTTTACCCTGTTTTCCGACGTAATCCACCAATAGCCCATGCCACTTAGCGTTGGTACCCAAATGGTACCCAGGCGCTAATCACCCCTCACTGAATGCATGACATCAATTAATGAATGTGCGTTACTCCCAGATGAATGAAAACTTAATCAGGCTATTATTGAAACATAATACAAATGATATAGGCTACTTATCACACGGGTTACCATTTTTCAATAGGAGATTCAGCTTATTGTGTAGGCTAATTCATCAAATATAAATCAAAAATGTAAATCTACCTTATTTTAGGAGGGAAAAAGAAACTAAATCGCACACATATCCTATCGTCTCTCTTTGAATTTTGTGTGCTTATTTTACTGAAGATTAATATTCTACAAATGTATTAGGCTAAATAATTATTCACAAAACGAAATTCCAACAATATCTTGTCTTTTTCTAATAACTCCCCTCGGTTTTTCCATACCTTATTCATTGCACCTATAGAGAAATATTATACAGTATGCCAGTAATCTAGGAGACTAGAGCTATGCAATGGCATTGAAATCAACTCGATAGACCCACTACAACCCGTGGTAGAGACCTGCAAAGATGTGCCGTTCATAACCTATTCACTTCGGACCTCATCTTTTTCTAATGGCTCCTCTCGGTTTTTTTCATAACTTATGTCACCTACAGAAAAATCTTATATACCAATAATCTAGGAGACTAGAGCTATGCAATGGCGTTGAAATCAACTCGATAGCCCCACTACAACCGGGGAGAGACGTGCAAAACGCGCTGTTCACAGCCTATTCATTTTGGACCTGGTCTTTTTCTATGTATTCTTTTTTTAGTAGCTTTTTTTTCATATGATGAGACCTTCAATACAAACATATTCTTGTATTTTTCAAATTCATTAACCATTTAAAACAAATTCTGTAATTCATTATTTTTTAGAATATTCTTTATACACTGAACAAAATTATAAATGCAACACTTTTGTTTTTGCCCCCATTTATCATGAGCTGAACTCAAAGATCTAAGACTTTCTCTATGTACACAAAATGCCTATTTCTCTGAAATATTGTTCACAAATCTGTCTAAATCTGTGTTAGTGAGCACTTCTCACACATCACAGGTGTGGCATATCAAGATGCTGATCAGACAGCATGAGTATTGCACAGGTGTGCCTTAGGCTCGCCACAATAAAAGGCCACTCTAAAATGTGCAGTTTCACTGTATTGGGGTGGTCCGGGGGAGTCCGAAAACCAGTCAGTATCTGGTGTGACCACCATTTGCCTCACGCAGTGCAACACATCTCCTTCGCATAGAGTTGATCAGGTTGTTGATTGTGGCCTGTGGAATGTTGGTCCACTCCTCTTCAATGGCTGTGCGAAGTTGCTGGATATTGACAGGACCTGGAACACGCTGTCGTATACGCCGATCCAGAGCATCCCAAACATGCCCAATGGGTGACGTCCGGTGAGTATGCTGGCCATGTAAAAACTGGGATGTTTTCAGCTTCCAGGAATTGTGTACAGATCCTTGCAACATGGGTCTGTGCATTGTCATGCTGCAACAAGAGGTGATGGTCGTGGATGAATGGCACAACAATGGGCCTCATGATCTCGTCACGGTATCTCTGTGCATTCAAAATGCCATCAATAAAATGCACCTGTGTTCGTTGCCCATAACACACGCCTGCCCATACCATAAACCCCACCGCCACCATGGGCCTCTCGATCCACAACGTTGACATCAGCAAACCGCTCACCCATACGACGCCATACACGCTGTCTACCATCTGCCCTGTACAGTGAAAACCGGGATTCATCCGTGAAGTGAACACCTCTCCAAAGTTCCAGACGCCATTGAATGTGAGCATTTGCCCACTCAAGTCGGTTACGATGACGAACTGCAGTCAGGTTGAGACCCCGATGAGGACGACGAGCATGAAGATGAGCTTCCGTGAGACGGTTTCTGACAGTTTGTGCAGAAATTCTTTGGTTATGCAAACCGATTGTTGCAGCAGCTGTCCGGGTGGCTGGTCTCAGACGATCTTGGAGGTGAAGATGCTGGATGTGGAGGTCCTGGGCTGGTGTGGTTACATGTGGTCTGCAGTCGTGAGGCCGGTTGTGAGGCCAGTTGGATGTACTGCCAAATTCTCTGAAACGCCTTTGGAGACGGCTTATGACTAACGTAAACTGACTAACGTTTCTTATTAAGTTTACCTCCACCATAGCGTCTATGAACTGTAAGGCTTTTGCCACTGGCCGTTTTAACAGCTTATAGGCTTACTAGTATCTACTAACTTCCTAGAAATAATCATAAGAATTGAGCAATTGCTAACGAGACTGAAGATGTACTTTTCCATGTCAGAAACAGTCGCAATATAACCGTATACAGTTTTAGTTAAGGCCTACTATAACGTAGATATTGAAGGTTTTAGCCAGCGAAGTTTTCGTCTATACGCAATAATTCATAATGCGTAATTCGCGTCGCCTGCGAGGAGATACAAACTCGGGACCTATAGTTTACAGGTCCGCTTCTCTAACCACTACGCTATTTAACAAGGGGTGGGTGGGTAGTCAGTCAGTCAGTCAGTCAGTCACTCACTCACTCAGTAAGAGACATTCGCTCTTCTTGGCCAGCTCCGCTTACGCGGTCCGGCAAAAATCAAGATATTCGTAGCTTTTCGCACGTACACTAAATCTGCAGTAGTCTGATGTTTTGCTCCACAACAACCAACATTGTCAAAACATTGTAGAAACCCCAGGCACACTAATGCATGTTTGCAATCTTAAACATCCGCACACAAATACGTTTTACTTGCGCGAACGTAACCTGCGATTATTAGGGCCACCAGCGATGGATATTCAAAATGCAAATAAATGAAATAAACTGATTATACACCTGCACTCTTAGCTTAAAGTCAATGTCGTCAGCAGCCAATGATAACCAATGGACGCAATTTTCTGAGATGCAAAGCAAGCAGAATCAAATGGCCTACCTGGATGGACGGAGTTGAGGTGGATGCATAAAATGCAAAACATCATCCTTTGGCAGAGTGCTTCCCAACATCTAACAAACAGTTGCCTCATCTTCTAAACAATTCCTGGCCGAGTTGTTAAGTGCAACTCTTCCTGGCTGTGTTGTTCTCAAAAGAAATTAAACTAGCACTTCATCAGTCTCTAATCAGGTTATGCGCGTACACTTTTGCGCACATGATGATCACACACACAACAACTGAGGCGTGCAATTGTTATTTTTGTTCAAATAATTATGTTTTTAAAACATTAAATAAAAAAATCAAACATGTAACGTGTCATAATTATTTCGCGCATCTATTATTTGTCAATTGAAGTATTCCAAATGTAATCAAACATTTTTTCAAAAGTATCTGTAATCTGATTACAATATTTTAGTTGGTAACGTAATGGATTAAAGTTACTGTTTTTTTGTAATCCTTTACATGTAACAGATTACTTGTAATTTGTTACTCCCCAACTCGGAGCAGAGCAGTGTGTTATTCAGGTCCAAGTATTGCTCATCATGACCTGGGATAAAAAATTCTACAGGACTGTTCTCTGTAAGGGCCGAGATCGGCATGATTTCAACATAACTTGCACTATCTATCTATAGAAAATTCAGTCACGGGGGCCGAAAAAAGGTCGAGCTCCATTTTTATTGCTTCAGTTGACATTCAATGTAAAAGAGCCATTTTTAGAAAATACTTCCTCGTATTCGTTTTGCAGACTTCATACCTTTGTGCTGCTTTTAAATTACTGATTTTAACCGCTGGCCTTTGCTTTTTAGGGAGAGGCAGCCGCACACCAGGTGGTCGCTTTTTAGGTCTGCAAGCCAACATTATGAGTCCACCGGATCCTCTTTGTTGTTCAGGAACTGATGCTCTGCGTTTGGTCATAACATTTAATGAGACTTCGCCTACTATATTTTTAGCAGCATTTTTCAAATGTGGCTTGGCGATTCTAAAGCCTGTCTTCATGAATGGGATCACCATTCTAAATAGATACGAAATATACCTCCCACCCCTGAACCATACATAGTCGGGGTTCCATAATAATCTGGTAGTCCATTACCTACTTGATCAACATTATAAGATATGTACCGATTAGGATCAAAATGCGGATTGTGTAACATCTTTAA
>JACXGI010014580.1:0-18817 GCA_016801175.1 Esox masquinongy | reverse complement strand
GAGGACAGAGGAAGGGGCAGAGGGAGGACAGAGGGAGGGCAGAGGGAGGACAGAGGGAGGGGCAGAGGAAGGGGCAGAGGGAGGACAGAGGGAGGGGCAGAGGGAGGACAGAGGGAGGGGCAGAGGGAGGGGAGTGCAGGGGGGCTGCTATGGGGATTATCAGGGGTCCTGCATTCTCTCCTATCTCATCTTGAAACATAGAATAGCATAATATATGTACTATAATAATATGTAATTTGATAGTGAAGCCAGTTTTAAATGTGCCTATCCTATGGCATTTTTCTGAGATCAAAAGTTGAATGAGGCGACGTTACAGATTGTCTTTCATTTAATGGTGGTGTCATACCAGTGCATTCAGTAAGTAAATAGGTGAGATGTTTCTGTATACTACATAATGAACCCTAACTGTGACAGGCTTGAATGACTGCTGATTAATCAAGAATGACTGCTGATTAATGATGATTAAGATTCGGTTCAGAGGTAAAAACAAAACACTATAACGTCATAGCAGTACCAAACAACCGGGGGGGTCTTGATGTTTGTGCACTTTACCTTACTCATCAGTGTAACTCTTGATTATCTGTAATCATGATAGCATCATACTTAAAACATCTCATACCTATAACTAACCCCTAAATAGCAAATATATTATCTACCTTTGAGTTCCTTTCTGTCAATACCTAAAAACTAATTGCAAAAGGGTCAAAAACAGTCAAAAACATGAACATTGCATGCATGCACGGTTAGGTTTAGAGCCACATTAACAAATGTACCTAGCTTCACTGTCCACATTGATTTGGTGGGTGAGCATAGTTTGTCCTCTTTTTACAACAACTCTGCCAGTCTGTTGTGTCCGTGGCATTATATTCATATGGTTAGTGTGTTTTGGGTGGTCTCGCTGCTCTCCCAAGATCTCTATGCATGTGAATGTGTCTGAATGAGAGTGATGATATCAAGCGTTCACAGACAGGCTGTTAACTCCCCCGTGTTGACTAATATGAGCAACCAACAGTCCGGCTCCCACCCAGGGGAACCACAATACCTCTCCCAGTCAACCCCCCCTCTGGGAAACATTTAATGCCCTGGCTCATTAGCACTGTCAATGGGTCGGGCCATACCACAAATAGATCCCTGGTGGGTGACGGGGGGCAGGCCAGGGAGTTCTCATTATTCCCATATCCACAATCACTTAACAGCCCCTTTGTACACACACCTACTCAAACACGCTACAGAGAAAGCTAAAGCAAACACTGCATGGAGAAATGGTTCCTTTAGGTAACAAGCAATTGGTTAACAAATTGTAAAATAATTACTGCTTTTTCAGTGTGGTGAAAAAGCAGTAATTAATCTGTTTGCAAAGCTTTGGTTGTTTTCATTTATTTATAAGAACTTCTTTGTCCTGAAAAGCTTTGGTAAAGCAGGTTAACCATAACCTATTTGTTAATAACCTTTAGTTCCCAGCAATCAACTATTTACATTGCAGTCATTTATATTTAGATAAACAAGACTTGTTGCCAGATTTCTGTCAACTATACATTTTTTTCAGTGTAAACTGGCAAACATCTAAATTGTCAACCATCACCTTCATGCTCCCACAAAGCTATGGACTATGAGTCTGAATGTCTGTCAGTGTGTTATTCTCAACAATAGCTCAGTGTTCACCAGATTTTGTGAAAACTCACGTTACCTAACTCTGCTAATACTAGTACTCAGACTTGTTCAATCTCTGAAATGTTTATTGTGTTATAGACTTAATTTATAATTGATTAAATTCTTTTTTTGCAAAAAATATACACACAATACCCCATAATAGCAAAGCGAAAACATCATTTTAGAAATTTGTGGCCAATTTTATTGCAGACAAAAACTGAAATGTCTCATGCACACACGGCTCTTTATTCAGTACTTTGGCTGTGACCACAGCTTTAATCCTTGTAGATCTTCTCAAGCGTGCGCCACATTTTCAGTAGAGCCCCCCCAGGAGTTCTGCAGATGTGAAGACAAGTGTGTTGGAACTGTATTGCGTTTCTGTATTGTGCACAGGCATATCGCTTGATTTTTCACGTGATTGACGGCCACAATCCTTCGTGGTACGCCGGTGTAAATTCAGAGCTATGGAAATGATTACACAAAATAAGATAAGTCTACCTAGCAGTTTATTCTCTCTCTCGTAATGTAGACAAGCCCTAAAGTCGTGCTGGTACTGTTGTCACCTGAGCCTCTGGTCTCCTGATCCACTTATGTTCCGTTTATGTTCGCTCAGTATGCTAAACAGGTCTTCAGGCGTCTGTCTCTGTGTGAATCATCACCGGCAGCGAGGCAAAAACAAGGGAAGTCTGTACATTTCAGTCATTTAGCAGACTCTATTGCAGAGCGACTTGCGTAAGCCGTCAGGGTTGAGAGCGTTGTGTTAGCGCACAATGACAAATTCATCCAGCTTGTCCAGAACGTGGTCTAAAAAGCGAATTTTGCATTACGGTTCCACCACTTTAAGCATTAGTCCATCTGCCACCCTGTTCTGTAGTCGTTCATCACCCTGGTCCTTTAATATCTTTTAATCCTTGATCATGGACCTGATGGCTATTGGTTGTTATGCTAAATGGGACACCACTAGAGTGCTGTTATTTTAAGTCTGGATTTGTGGCCTGTCTGTGTGTTTGAACTGTTATCAACTAATCATCAAGCTGTTGACTAGGTGAAACCTGAGCTTGTTCCAAGCTTACACCGAACTGGTGAGCTGTCAGAGGAAGAGCCTGGGAAGCATTTAGGGTTAACTGCGTTGCTCGGTTGCTGGTCAGATGGGCTAACGCTAGGTAACCTGGTGCCCCTACATGGTTAATGAATGACTTAACCTCCCCCCACTCTTACCATTTCCCTGTCAGAGATCCCTAGCTTCCTGTCTGAGGAGGAGTGCGGCGTGGTGGTGCAGCTGGCCCAGCTGAAGGGTCTGATGGAGAGTCAGGCCACAGCGCCACCGGGAGGACTGGAGGACGAACTACAGCCGCCTCTCTCTCTCCGGCCCAAGGAGACCTTCAGCCTGCTGGACCTGGATCAGGATGGACTACTGCAGAGACAGGAGGTGACAGGGTCTCGAAGCCGGGGATTGATGGCACGGATTGGGAAAGGGTTCAGACGGAGGACTGCGGGCGGCTCACCGGTGTGTTTGGTTGTGTGTTTTGGCTTGCAGATTTTAAGTCACTCGCGTTCACGGGACGGCACCTGGCTGAAACCAGAGGACCTACGACAGATCCTCACCAGGCTTGAGAACAGCCCTGCAGGCATGTCGTGTTTGTTATCTGCAGGCGTGTGCATCTGTCTTTCCCAGAGACGGATGTGCTGTCCCTTTGGCAGCCTGGTAGAAGTGTTTTTGAGGTGTGTGTGTATGTATGTGTGTGTGCGCATGTGCGCGTGTGTGCACACGCGGGCGCTCGCTTGCTCGTGCAACAGAGGGCCGATGACCGGGTGCCTTTACGCCAGGCGCTGCTTGCTTGTCCCCGGGGCCGGATGTGTTCCATCTTCTCATTAAAATCTGTGCCCCTGCCAACCCCCTACCCTAACACCCCCCCGGATCCCCGTACCCCCTCGTCCCTCACATAGCCTCGCCTCAATTTTACCCTCCGGCACCCCAGAGCTTTTGTTTCGTCTGGGGCGCTACTTCATCGGAGGACGAGGGGAGAGGGGGGCCGGACGTTCACTCGGCCGAGAGTAACAGAACACGTTATTATTAGACTGAGGGAAGGGCAGACAGAGGGGAATGAGGGAGAAATGTAGGAAAGGAGAGAGAGAGCAAACATTGAGAAAAGGAGGGAGGGGGAAGAGGGATGATGGATTGAGAAAGGGAGGGAGGTAGAGAGAGAGATGGCTGGATGGAGAAAGCAAGCAAGCAAGGGAGGGAGGAACGAAGGGGGTTTGACAGTCAAACAGAGAACTGCAAATCCAAACAAGGTGCCAGATAAACCTGGCTGTTGGATAAGAAAGAGGTGCTGAGAATACAAAGAGTGGCAAAGAGAGAGCCCATGGTACTACAACGTTAAGGAGAGAGAGGGAGAGTGGGAGTGGGAGAGGGGGAGAGAGAGAGAGAGAGAGAGAGAGGGAGGTAGAGCGAGAGCGAGAGAGGGAGAGGGATAATGTGGTTAGAAATAGGATGAGTGGGTGTTGCGGCACGGTGACTGTGCTCTGGTTCTGCAGAGGGCGCTGCAAACAGGCTCAGCGCGGCCCGGTGGATGGAGGGAAGGTCAAACAGGGAGGCCACGCCAGAGCGTGTGCTGGGAAATTCTTCCTGGTTGAGAGAGCAGTGTAATATCAGAGGACACGCCTTGATCTTTGACTCTTACAAACCTGCTGTGGAGTTTCTGCCGATAGGAATGGCTATAATGGCTCATTTTCTGCAGGTGTGTTGACCCTAGAGGAGTTCAGGTGTTTGTGCCAAGGCATGTCCCAGCATCCCTTGCAGCAGCAGCAGGAAGGCGGAACAAGGCGGGGCCAACCGAAGCGGAAGAGCCAGCACACCTGGCTTTACCAGGGCCCCGGATCACACCACGTACTACACACAATACGGAAAAAGTAACACACACACACACAGACACACACAGACAAACTGATTGTCCCACTCCCTCAGTAGTCACAGTTTTCATTGCTTTGTTTCGGCCTTCGTCTCCTTCCGTAGGGTGACCCACTTGGCACGCTTGCCCTCGCCATTGGTAGAGCTTAGCGAACCACTGCAGGTGATTCGCTATGAGCAGGGAGGCTTCAGCCACGCCCACCACGACAGTAGCCCCTCCAGCGCGGAGACCACATGCTCTCACACACGCCTGGCCGGAAACACCACAGCAAACGCAGAGATCTCGTGCAGGTCTGCATCCTTCTCTATGTCTTTTAATTGCATCTACCTGTTTGCATAAATATGCACTTTGATCCTCCTGGCTTCTAGTCAAATGATTATAACTGACATAATCCTTATAAACTACATTTGGACTTGTGTTGCTGACATTAGAACACAGAATAGGTCCTTCTCTCTTGACCTTGAAAGGAACATAATCGTAATAAAACAAAAAATGTGCTTTATATAGAAATTTCAGGACCACCAGCGGAATGGCTTTTTTTATGATAAGTCAGAAAATGACTGTTGGAGCTTACAAAACAGTTTGAAGAAATAGGACTATAAAATATGTTTGATCAAATAATTATACAGACATTCATATACAGCTCCTGAAAAAATGAAGAGACCACTGCACCACTTCCTTTCCAAAAAAAGTCAAAAAAGAAGGTTTTGAGTGAGGAACAGAAGGGTTAAAATTAAGAGACCACTGCAAATTGAACGCTTCTGTTCCTCACTCAAAACTTTCCTTATCCAGATTTTTGGAAAGGAAAGAAAAAGGTGCAGCGGTCTCTTAATTTTTCCCAGAGCTTTATGTTAAGCATGAGAAATGATTTTGGTCTAATTGCTGTATGTCTATTGAAAATGAGAAATCACTGGACCCGACTCTGAACTCGTAAAATGACCTATGACCTGTGGCCTGAAACCCAACCTAATGATTATTATATCCAAAAGTTTTTTTTTTTTTTTCAAACCCGTGGTATGAGGTGTCATGGTCGGTCAGTGACCCAGTGAGACACAGGTGCCGGCCCACGTAGATGGGTAAAACACTGAGGTAAAGTCCTGTATGGAAATCCACCTTTAATATAGTAATATTGTGTTCGTCACCCCAGGTACATCACTGTGTCTCTTTACCTAAACTCTGTGGATGGGGGCGGACTGACTGCCTTCCCTGTGGCAGACAATCGCACCTACAAGGAGGAGGTGAGTGGAGTCAAAACACACTATGGCTTAAAGGTGCATGCAGTGAAATGACGTTGCCGCGAGAGGGACGGGGATGGCAGTTACCTAGTGGTTTGAGGATTGGGCCAGAAAACAAAAGAGAGACGGTTCAAATCCGTGAGTTCATAAGAGAGATGTTGGGGGGAATCGGATGTACTCTTGAGAAAAGGCACTTTGGACCAAATTGTAGTTGACTGGTGCTGTGAATAATAGCCTCTGCTAAATGACTACAGTGGAAATGTGAATATTTAAGACTTTGCTCTCATGAGCACGGAAACGCTTCTGGCTTTTATGCAGCGTCAGCCACAGTGCCGCCATTGCAAACGTAGTGCTGAACAATGACAGAGAACGTTCAGTGAGAAGCTGCTGTCATGCTTTGTAACAGGGTCATAAAGGAGCTGTTGTTGGAGTGTACGCGTTTGTTGGTATTTTCCAGGCACTAGTGCAGGATGGCGTGGATCTGACCAACACGCAGCACAGCTGTGACAGAGGAAACCTCAGGGTGAAGCCGACTGCTGGGACTGCACTGCTCTGGTACAACCATCTCTCTGATGGAAAAGGTAGACACACACACTCACGCTGTGGAATCTTTTGTGTGGACACCCCTTAAAATTCTATCTTCCCTACTGTAACCCTAAACCTAACTTAAACCTCCAACCATATCCCTAAAAACGTACCCCCACCTGTAACATTTAAACTTTTATTACCGGAAATAGCATTTTTCATCATGGTAACTTGTTCCAATTAACCTTGTTTTTTTGTTTGTGGGCATTTTCGTTTCCCCACCAGGTTAGTAAAATGTGAACACACAAAACAAACAGCTAAAAGTGTCCACAATAAAGCCACATTTTAGTCCAATTACAAAGTGATATGGTAGAGACGTGAGATGTCTACCCTCTCCTAACCCAGGTTGGATGGGGGAGTTGGATGAGTACTCCCTCCACGGGGACTGCCCTGTGAGCCGCGGGGTGAAGTGGGTGGCCAACAGCTGGGTGAACGTGGATCCGGACCACCACCGCCAGGCCCGCTACCAGAGACTGGTGACCCACAGACAGGAGGACGAGTCAGGCAAAGAGGAGCTGGAGCCCCATCTCCATCGCAACGACATCCATCAAGACCTCTAGTACTTTACCAGGATTGCAGGGAACATACTATGGGGAGATGCACAATTTCTTTAAGCCAGTGGTGTCAAGCTAATTTTGCCCCAGGGGCCATTTTTGGAATTTATCCTGGTCCCGTGAGATGCACTGATATCTTGCCAGCAAAATTGGCCAAAAATAATCCTTTGTCCATCAATTTGGGGAAATTCCAATGCTCCCTTACTGTCCAGCTTTCAATTCCGTTGTCTAAAATAATCTGAATGGAGGTGATGTAGGTCCATTATAATCTTTACAATTTTGAGTTGGTTTGAGTTCATTTATAGCATTGAGTTCTCAAAGTCTGTCACATAAGTTGAGTTGCAAGATCCAAAGGCATGGTATTGAAATGACAAAATAATCTCTGCACGCTAAGAATCCATGCAACTTTCCATTTATTTAGCTGAGCCTTTTATTTAGTCCTACCACTCCTACTAAAACATTATTTTATATTTAACTCTCCAATTGTCCTGATAGGAACCCTTCTTCCCTTTCTTATGTTTGATACCCCTGCTTTAAGCAAATCCTAAGGTACATTTAAGTGAAATTATCACTTAGTTGTGAATTGATAAATGTCAGTGTGAGACTAAATGAAATGTTGACTTGAATGAGGATCCTGCCCTCAGACATTATTTGAAATGAGACAATATACCTGTGGAATGTATCTAATACAGACATAGTCCATATACATTACAATTACATTTGGGTTGTATTTGTCTGCTTTTGCCAGTCAAAGTTAGCTACTGGATTCGCCCTTGTGTTAAATGTTGTAAGCACATGGTATGTGAAGTTACCAGACAGCAAATTGAGCCATATCTATATAATGTGATAATCTCCTTATGTCTTCCTGACATAACAGAGTTTATGTGTGATGTGTGTCTGTGTCGTCCTCAGTCTATTTTCTTCATGAGTAATGTGATGTTCTGAGAGCATATGTCAACCAGGTAGAATTGAAGGGTGCTAGAGTAGCCAATAATAAACCCGAGCCGTTAACTTTGGCCCGGCCCACTGTCTTTAGGGAGGAGTCCATGTATAATAATGCAGTTTTCCTCAATGCTGCAAACAGCTTTATTTTCTTCACTGTCCCTGCTCCCATACTGGGCTCGACCCATGGTCCTCTGCGAACGCACATCACCGCACTTAACATTTTAAATGATCCGCTTCAGTGGTGCCATTAGTTTCATTTTTACACAGGTGAGTTTAGTGGTAACAATTTGACTCTACACAAGTCCAAACCTGGTTCCTATGTTGCAATTCCTGGTTGTATAAATATGATGAAGCACTTAATTCTCACGATGTGCTGTCCATTCTTTCAAGAATGGACAGCACATCGTGAGAATTGTGTGAAAACACCCCCCCCACCCCCCTGAAAAGTGTGTGAAAATCCTGGGATCCATTGCCCCCCCCATTATGCAATACAAACCTATGCCCCTGTATTCAGGATACAGATTGGTGTGTTTATTTATTTTTGTATTTATGTATTTATTTGTGTTGCATTGGATTATTTATTATGACTTAATTTAATTGATGAATGTCTATTTTCTGACTGCTGTTACGCTGAATCTATTGCATTTCTAGTTTACTGTATGCATACAATGTCATCGAAAACAATAAAAATTATACCTGTTTTCTTTAGCTAATGTGAGCGTGTCTTCAATTCAGGCTGTCGTGAGTGTTCAAATCAACGTTTTTCCCTAAAGCTGCAATTCTTTACTTGTCCACTAACTGTCGCCAAATGTCAACAAGCAAATGCAAATCGACGCTCAAACCCATTTGAAGATTCCAAGTTTCAACTAATGCGTGGGTGCGCGTGTGTCAATGGTGCTATGAAGTTATAAATAAAAACATGGGAAGAATTACAATATACGAATATACACATTATCTTATAAATTGTCTGTGTATCTAAATTAAGAGAGTCATGTTTTTGCATTTTTATTACCTTAAAGTCAGGGTCAAATTGAAACGTGAACAGTAAATGCGGTTTTCTTTGAAGACCTACACCCGAGATTGCGTTGTGTGACTAGTTACAAAATGTAAGCTGCTCTGTAAAGTGACAACGTGCATTGATTTGGGTAATAAACGTAATGGGCGCCATATGTCAACAAGGATTCTATTGTTAATAATCAGCTAATAGTATAATGATAACACGACATTTAACGACGCCTATAATTTTAAAAAGAATTAGGCGACAATTTGTTAAAATTCCGATTAGCTGTTGTACATGCGGCAGCCACTCTTCCTGGGGTCTACATCACCTGACAGACCGAAACCGTTATAGACAAGACAACACACTTCATTTAATAACATTACATTAAAATACATTTTAAAATATTGGCAAGACAGGAACATTACAAAAATATGTTCACTTCATATACAACCATGTGTTCCTACTGTACAGCTAAATTGGAGCTTTAAAAGAGGTGCTGCAATATATTGTTGTCATAAACACAGCTCAAAAAAATTAAGGGAACACGTATTCATGCCAGTTTAACTCAAAGTCAATTAAACTTCAGGGATATCAATCTGTCCAGTTAGGAGCACAAGCAATTGTGAATCAGTGTCACCAGTTTCGGTGCAAATGAAAGTGACAACAGGTGCATTGGAGAGGCAACGGTAAGACAACCCCCAAAAAGGGAATGATTTTGCAGGTGGTGGCCACAGACAATTGCTCTCTCCTTATCCTTCCTGATTGATTCTTCTCTTGTCCTTATCAGTACTGGTAGCATGAGGCGGTACCTGCAGCCCATTCAGGTTGTACAAGTAGTCCAGCTCCTCCAGGATGGCACATACATACGTGCCGTTGCAAGAAGGTTTGCTGTGTCTCTCAATACAGTCTCAAGAGCATGGAGGAGATACTAGGAGACCGGCCATTACACGAGGAAAGCTGGACACGGCTGCAGAAGTGCATCAACCCAGTAGCAGGACCGATATCTACTCCTTTGTGCAAGGAGGAATGGGAGGAGGACTGCCAGAGCCCTACAAAATGACCTCCAGTGGGCTACTGGTGTGCATGTTTCTGACCAAACTGTCAGAAACAGACTCCATGAGGGTGGCATGAGGGCCCGACGTCCTCTAGTGGGACCTGTGCTCACAGCCCAGCACTGTGCAGCTCAATTGACATTCGCCAAAGAACACCTGAACTGGCAGGTCCACCACTGGCCCCCGATTCTTTTCACAGATGAGAGCAGGTTCACACTGAGCATGTGACAAACGTGAAAGAGTCTGGAGATGCCGCGGTGAACGTTATGCTGCCTGCAGCATCATCCAGACCAGGTGGTGGGTCAGTGATGGTCTGGGGAGGCATATCCTTGGAGGGTCGCACAGACCTCCAAGTGCTAGCCAACGGTACCCTGACTGTACCGTTGGCTGCTGTTAGGTACCAGGATGAAATCCTCAGACCCATCGTCAGACCATACATTGGCGCAGTGGGCCCTGGGTTCCTCCTGGTGCAGGACAATGCCAGGCCACATGTGGCCAGAGTGTGTAGGCAGTTCCTGGTTGACGAAGGCACAGATGCTATTGACTGGCCCTCACGTTCCCCAGACCTGAATCCAATTGAGAACCTCTGAGACATTATGAATTGATACATCAGATGCCACCAAGTTGCGCCACAGACTGTCCAGGAGCTCACTGATGACTTGATCCAGGTCTGGGTGGAGATCCCCCAGGACACCAACCGCCTCTCATCAGGAGCCTGCCCAGACATTGTCTGGAGTGCATTCAGGCACCTGGGGGGCATACACACTACTGAGTCACATTATGAGTGGCCGTGATGAAATTCATACAAGTTGGAATAGCCTTTGATTTCAATTGTTTACTTTGATTATCGGTGTAAGTTTGAAGCCAGCCCTCAATCTGTTGGTGATTATGGTTTCCATTGACCGTTGTTACGTCATTTTGTCCTCAACGAATTACACAATGTACAGTACAGATTTTTATCTTTAATATATTTGTTAATATCATCGAGACCCAATGTGTGATTTTAGTGTTCCCTTAATTCCTTTGAGTAGTGTATATATTTTTTAAAGCTGAGCGTTACCTAGTTATGCGTGTAAATATTTTATTTGATAGGGGAGTCCCATGAATTGCACCCACTATGTTTTCTCATTCTGTCGGATAAAATTGAAACTCACGTTTTTTAAAATCTCTCCATTCTAGGATGGACTTGCTGTGCCAACAGTGCGTCACGAGACAGCCCTTGCGCAGAAATTCCATTGAAATGTTTGTAGGGCGCAGCGCGTTTACCACTGCCTATCATTTCATACTGTTGGGGTAAATTTCAGTGTATGAGTCATTTATGCGGTTTATTATAAATAGCTACATACTCGAATTCATTCACGAATTGAAATGTGTATTGTATTTTGGTGGCTTTAGAAATAGAACGACATGTGTTCCGTTTTTAAACAGCCGGATTAGCTGGCACGAAGGCTGAATGGCAGACTTTCGTACTCAGTGCGGTTCCTCATACTTTCCATGTAAAGTGAATGATTGTGCTCTTGGACGAGTCTATCCGGTACTGGATGCTTAAGTTTATGATTATTTATTTATGACCATGTGCGTCATGCGAATATATGAATGATAAAAAAACAGGCTTGTTGATGACGCTGGTCTGGCAGCGCACTGTAGAACGCGCACTGCACAGATTATAGCCAATTGCATCGCTGGGTCTTTTGCGAAGGGGGGGGTGCCCGTCCCAGCCATTGGCAAGGGATAGATAGACCAACCGAGCCAGAAACGACATTGTCCGTCTCTTCAGAACCCGGTGAAGAACCTAGCTAGCAACCTAGCACACGAAATCACGTACGTTCTTGGACTTTGACCCAACGATACAAATAGCGACATAAACCTCTCGAGTTAATACCTATCATTTTTATTTAACTGTCATCCATGAGATTCTTCAGGCTATCCTTCAAGTGCTTCGTCGACTGCTTCTGAATTCCATCTTCCCAACGTCTGACGCGACGCTTTGTAAATATTCAAGCTCTTGAAGGTTCATTAGCTCGTAACGTAGCTAATGGATTAAAAAAAGAAATCATATTTTTTTGATAACAAGAAGACGAAAAATAAAGCAAGAAAGGAAAGGAAAGACTGGGAACTGTATTGCTTCTCTAGCCCCTCTCTCTCTCTCTCTCTCAGACGCACTGAGTATCTAGCTACATTACTGACCCTGTACCTAGCTAGCTACATTAACGCATCGGTTGGCTCTAACTGTGACCACACTAAGCCAGGAAATCTAACCTAGTTAGTTAATCGACCAACATGTCGCCAGAAGTGGAAGAAAACTCCCCAGGTGAGTGTATTTTTTTTAAAAATAACAAGAACAATAATAAAACAATGAGTTACTGTTATAATAATAATTTATTGTAAATCAGGACAGATTGATGACTTGGATAAATTAAACTAGCAAGGCAGACGTCAAAGATCACATCTAGCAAAGCTTAGTTGGCTATTCAAATGTTTTCACATAAGGTCTTTTATTACTGTAATTAGCTATTATTGTTTTGTACATAGCTAGTTATTAAGTTAGCTGGCACTATTATGTATGGAAGAGGCAATTTTAACTAGCTTTCTAATTATGAACAACATAGTAAATATCAGTGTTAGATAATTATCTAGTTCACCTGTCACTTCAGTCTCATGACATGTTCAGGTCAACAGAACTTGCTTATAAGTACTCTTAAAGTTAGCCTACCTTCAAATATCTGTCAGTTTACTTACCTATCCAGGTCAGGCATGTTAATCGAAATAAGCAACACATACCTTAATAATATTTAAATGTGAACAACGGTCAAATTGTCATTCATTAAATCTCTTTCCATCTGAAAATGTCCATCTTGAAAACTGATTTTTGATTCACAAGTCTAAATAATAGAGACAGCTGGTTCCAGCCCTTTGAAACAGACATCACAGTGCATTGCCCTGACTAAATGGCCTGCTACATACCTAAGCATACCTCATTTTGATTGGCGCTGATGTGTCAAAATCCCTTTAAAATAACTTTGAAGGGCCTCAACAATTTGTATTGGCTGGTAGTGTGACAGTTGTTCAAGTGGTGAAAAAAAAAGAGTCAAATCCATGGGTGGAAAAAATAACAGAAACACCACTTGGAAATGGACTGTTACTTTGAAGTAACTAAATTACAATTCCAAACACAGCTGCAGAGGTCAAATTAGGTAGATTGCCAATTAGCTCTGCGTATGCGTCAGCTATAACAGAGGTCTGAAAATTATCGCTCTCATATTTGAATTTTCAAAGCAACGTGTGGGATCTAACTGGTTCCAAAGACGCCAAATAGTCAGTGCCTAAATAACGTGTCAGTCACAAAAACTAGAAATTATTCAATGTGATTCAGTAATTTTCCACCTCTTTCATCCCTGAAAGGAGGGAGGTGGAAATGTACTTCCCTCTTTGCACTTCAGAACTTCCCATCATTTGTTTACTGTAGCTGTGGGTTTGGCGGCGTTGTCATCCTGGAGTTTTGGGGCATTATACAAGTGGCATTTTTTGACAAATGGTGCAATAGTCCACTACAAACAGTTCAGAACTTGCATTCCAAGATATTTGAGCTGTTCTGAAGCCAAAGGGTGGCCCTACTCCCTATCTGGTCCATGATATTATTATATTGTTAGCTGTTCTGTAATTTTGTCCATGCCTTGTACATAGCAGATGTCATTACAGGGGTTGCAAAATTGTCTTGTCTCCTACAAGACAGCAGTCAATTAAATAATGGAACTCTGGTATTAGAAATACCTTTAGGGATGCAACAATGAGAAAATTAATGTCCAATACCGATTTTATTTTAACTCTAGGACACATGACTTAAATAAAATTAAAACAATGAAAGCACAATTAATAACAGAAATAATCACCCATTTTAATGCAGTCAATACCGATTGCTGGCGTATATATCGGTGCATTAATTAAACCGTTTTTCACCAGGTATGTGTGCTAAGAACACATTCTTACAGCAACATCCTTAAAGTAGTTAGCAGCTTTATCTGTCTTGTTCAGGGACAGAATGTGATCAGTGGTCACAATGTTGTGTGTGTGTGTGTGTGTGTGTGTGTGTGTGTGTGTGTGTGTGTGTGTGTGTGTGTGTGTGTGTGTGTGTGTGTGACTACAGAGAGATTTTGTGTCCGTGGAAAGTGTGTGTGGTTGAGTGTGTGCAGATGAGCTGGAGTAGGAATGTGTGAGTGTGCACACTGACTCTGCAGTGCAGATCAGAGTGTAGGGGAGACAGGCTAACTGCCTCTTGGTCTCAGAGTAGTTCTGCTGTTGCTTCAAAGCTTTTCTTCAGTCTCTCTGCTCTGGTTGAGATGCTCCTGAACCTTCGCCGTCTGCTAGATAGTAGCAGTGTGAACAGCCCATATCACCTCTGAGGTCTGCAATGATTTTTTTTGTGGTCTTTCTGCAACACTGTATGTATAAATGACATGGATGGCAGGCTGTGGGCCCCAGATGGCACGTTGGGACAACTTCAAAGAGCCATACAAGCAGAGCAGTTGGCCATACCAAGTGGCGATGCGTCTGCTGAAAGTTAAGAGTGCTGATACGATATGCTTTGCCATTCTAAAAATGTTCATGGTTCTGGGTGTATTGTGATTTGATATTGCGATTTTATCGTGACTCGTTTCGAACACTGTTTACTGTACAATATGTCTACTCAGCGGGACATGAGCGAGTCACGAGAAAATTAGTTCTGATCAGATATGGAAGTCAAGTGCTGAAAATGGATTGATTCCCCATTTTTAAAGAGCGGAGAACACGTTTTGAAGAATAAACACTTTAGTTTAGGTGCGGATGCAGTATTGTCCAGAACAAAACAATATATAATCAAAGACAGTATGGCAATATCCAACCGTATCAGTATTTCCCCCATTGCTATTTGTTAAATGATTTGGTTGCGGGTTCAAAGACCTCCTGCAGTTGCAGCTTTATATTCGAACCATCAGTGACTGGCAGATGGGTTGAGTATGTCATTTTCAAACCGGCTCCAGTGAATACCAGGGATTATAGCTGCCCAACCCACCTCTCATGGAAACCCACTATGTTGAGAGCAGATATACATACCAAGCATTTATTTGCGTCAATCCCTCCAACTGCTCTGATCTGGAAAAAACTGCTTTCCGAAAGTGCGCCCGGATCAGTGTGCGACTGGCATTGATATCGATATAGAAGCACCGTAACGAACTGCTGAGAATCTCTGTCTGCCTTTCTGTTTGTGTGAGAGTGAGTGGGGGAAACAAGGAAATGAAAGCTTTGTGTTAGTTAGGGGGGAAGACCGACATCAATGGTGGGCATGTTGTAGTACCGCAGCACATAAATCACTGTTTTATAAGGGGGGGGGTTGTAAAATATGCTGACTGGTCAATCGTCAATGATTTGGATTGAGAGGGACATACCGAGAAAAGGGAAAAGACAGATGGCGACAAGGTGCAAGAATAAAGCCAATTGTATAGGTATAAACCATACACTAGGCTGCCCTATTTTCCAGCGGGTGGTAAATATAGGCCTAAGCTAAGACTGCTGACTAAAGAACTGACGGGTCAGGACTGAAGGTCGTAAGCTTAGAGCTTAGCATATTCATTATTATTTTTATATTCACGTGTAATTGGCAGACCACTGCCATTGTCCTGAGTTGTCAGCTTTGTTAGTGATAGAGAGGTAGAAGAGTCAGGGTTTCCGTCATACTTTTCTGGCTGGTGGCACCGGTTGTACCATTTAATTTCATTTGATTGCGCACCCACATGTTTTAGTTGCACCAGTTCTTTTCCCCACTGCACAGCGATAACGCCCTGCTGTGTCACATCATGCAGTGACTGTCAAACCTCTCCTTAGGCACCGCCACATATTTCATAATTTTGTGGTAGCCGTGATCGTAAAGCACAGAAAGAAAGCAGTAATATATGAAAGCACAGTCACTCGGAAAAACTCCCCAGGAAGAAACCTAGAGAGGAGCTGGGCTCCGGGTGTGGCCAGTCATCTTCTGACTATGCCGGATGGAGATAATAATAGAACATAACCTTTTAAGGCTAGTCAAAGGCGTGATAATTAGTTTATTTGAATCTGGTGTGAAAGCTCTGGAGCACTAGCAGCTGGCGGCCCCAAAGTAGTTGTTTGAGAACCCTTTTCATAATCTACCTACATCCATACAGAACCAGAGTAATGATTACCAGTAAGTTTTTCAATTAGCATGCCTTTATATTCAAACATTGATTTGGCAAGATTTCATAATTTTCACACAAATATCAACACTTTCAGCTAGTGACATTTGGTTATTATGGTATGTATTCAAAAGCTGTTAGATTGGATTTGACAATGTAAAACCATAAACGTTTTTTTACATTTGCATTCCTTTTTGTTTCTAAATGGAGACTGACTCAAAATATGACGCTGTCCTTTTTGAAGAAGTGATATACAGACTCTTTTCAGAAGAAGTGATATTGATATGTCCGGGTCAGTGTAGTAGCCAAGAGGAATGCTAGGTGTTTTTTTTGTAGCGTTGCAATAGACTCAATCAACAATAGCAGACACTGTTTCCCAGTGTCAAGTAAGACCGCTGAGATGGTAGCCTCTGATTAAAAATGCAAGCTATTTCCTCCAACAAATCAAGAGAATGCATTATGAATATTTTTTTATGTTTAACCTGTCAGAAACAGGATCCAAGATTACTCAGATTTGTCTTTGCATATTGGCATAAGGTTTTTCACCAGAGCATTTAGGAACATAAAATCAATTCCAGATTGCTAACTGCAAATGATTATGTTGCTAGGTAGAGGTGTGGGCTAATTCATTGATTAACTGTATCAGTAAATGTAATATCCTACAACAACTTTACAGCGCTATGCAGGCCTATTCATTACAAATTGCACTTACCCCTCCTCCTCCCTGGTGTGTTAAAATACTACAGCCTACTCGGGTTGTAAAGTGATGACACTGACTCACTGTTAAGAGTTTTGAAATGAACAAAATATCTTCTTCTTTCTGAAACTGAAACAGCAGTAGTTCCTATTTGTTTTTCATAAAACCTGTTATTGTCCGTAGTTGCATTTTGAGCGTGTATTTTTATTTATTAGAATGCTGTTTCTCTCCAGTCACACACCAGGAAGAGGGAGCGGGAGGGGCACGCTCACACAGCAGCTGACAGCCAAACGGGGACAGCAACTTCCATACGGTTTATTTTTGGTCAAACGCACATGCGACTGTTTCTGACGCAGCCTGCGACCCTGAGATACAGCAGTACACAGTTCTAAACACACATTTTTGAACGTTAATAAACACTTAATTTAATACAAACACAGGCATTTTGGCTCTGACTTTTATAGCACATTGTAATGCAGAGACGTGATGAACCGACTCTGTCCTTACCATGTAACACACACAGTACACACCTTCAACTGCTGCCCAAGAGACCCTGCTGGCCTGAGTGACCTCTGTGCTGGCGGCTGCCAAAGGGGAATGAAGGAGCCATGTGTTTGAGTTGTAGGGGGAGGGGTATTGCCTTTTTTTGTCAATCACCGTAACTCACTGAGGCTTTGGGTGTGTCTGCTCTGTTGGCCAGTTGTGTAAGTTCCCCGATTGGCAGGTGTTTACATTTTTGTGGCTGGAAAATGTTTGGTTGATATGTCATGTAACTCTCTCTCTCTCTCTCTTGCTCTCTCTCTCTTGCTCTCTCTCTCTTGCTCTCTCTCTCTGTGTCTCTCTCTCTCTGTGTCTCTCTCTCTCTCTCTGTGTCTCTGTCTCTCTGTGTCTCTCTTTCATCTTCTTCCCTCCCTCTCCCCACCACCGACCCACAGATGATGTGCGTCTCTCCCAGATGGAAGCAGGGATTCCGTCGGAGGTGGAGGGGGGTGCGGCTCGCCCCCTGGTCTCCGTGCCCGGGGTGGGGACGGGGGGTTGCGAGGGAGGGGGCGGACAGACTCAATCTCTGCCTCCGGTCCAGGCCGCGCCTGCGCCCTACGTGGAGAGGGAGACGTGGACCCGGCAGATGGACTTCATCATGTCCTGCGTGGGCTTCGCCGTGGGCCTGGGCAACGTGTGGCGCTTCCCATACCTCTGCTACAAGAACGGCGGAGGTGAGCTCGCGGACACACCCGCCACAAAACACACAGTACCAGTCAACAGTCATTACACGCGCGCGCACCTTTAGCATGCAGACACCACAGTCACACACACACACACACACACACGGCATGGGCACACACTCCGATCGCTTATACATTCTCAATCCGCGTACACACGCGCTGACACGATCCCCAACTTTATGACGGGGCCAAACAATGTTTTACGCAAAACAGGCAGTCGAACTGATATGCCGGAAAGGCTGTTGGAATTAAAGAGACAGCGTGAAAAGTGGAGAGAGAAACAAAGAGGAACAATAAAGGGAGGGAATACAGGAGACCGAGAGGGAGGGAGAGGCAGCGCTTGCATGGCCAAATGCACGTAGCCCTGGTAGCGTTGCCCTTCACATGCTGTCACTCTAGCGCAATTTATCTGCCCCCCCCAGACAAAACCCACGTCATGAAGGCAGCTGCTTTGAGTGTGTTGCTGTGTATAACACTCCTTCTTTCTCTCCACTGTAACCTGTGCTGTCCACCTTTGGCCTCTGTTTCTTATCTCTCTGTCCCAACCTTTTCGCCTGTATTACTTTTATCAGATGTTTGAATAAAAGTGAGAGTGTTTTGGCAGTTTCTCTCTCTCTCTCTCTGCCTCTCCCCTCTCTATTCCTTTCACTGTGTGCTCCCTTTCTCCCCTCGCGCTCTCGCTACCCTCTCTATGCCTCTCACTATGTTCTCTCTCTCTCTCTCTCTCTCTCTCTCTCTCTCTCTCTCTCTCTCTCTCTCTCTCTCTATATATATATATC
>JACXGI010014579.1:0-18817 GCA_016801175.1 Esox masquinongy | reverse complement strand
GAGGGAGCTGAAGGTTCCAGTTGCCAAACGTCAGCCTCGAAACCTTAATGACTTGGAGAAGATCTGCAAAGAGGAGTGGGACAAAATCCCTCCTGAGATGTGTGCAAACCTGGTGGCCAACTACAAGAAACATCTGACCTCTGTGATTGCCAACAAGGGTTTTGCCACCAAGTACTAAGTCATGTTTTGCAGAGGGGTCAAATACATATTTCACTCATTAAAATGCAAATCAATTCATAACATTTTTGACATGCGTTTTTCTGGATTTTTTTGTTGTTATTCTGTCTCTCACTGTTCAAATAAACTTATCATTAAAATTATAGACTGATCATTTCTTTGTCAGTGGGGAAACGTACAAAATCAGCAGGGGATCAAATAATTTTTTCCCTCACTGTATACCATTGCAAAGCTCTGAATCTGGACCTTTATAAAATGTAAAAAATTCTCTTTTTGCGATAGGACCCTATTCCTGAATTCTGTCACATTTTTGTTCAACCCCTTGAATTAAAGCTGAAAGTCTGCACTTCAATTGCATCTCGGTTGCTTCATTTCAAATCCATTGTGGTTGCATAGAGAGCCACAATTATGAAAATTGTGTCAGTGTCCAAATATTTGCATACCTAACTCTATACACTGCATGCACAATCATTAAACAAGTGAGTATTCTGATTGTGTTATTATTTCAATGCACATTTCCCAACTCCAAACCATATAAACTTGAATGCTCATTGGATTGAATCATTTTCAGGTGATATGTATTTGTGTAATGAGGGAGGGTGTGGCAACAGTGAATAACACCTTATATCAAGGTGTGCATAATTATTAGGCCACATAATGACCTCAGGTAAAATGGGCCAAAAAATAGATTTAACTGATACTGAAAAGTCATGAATTGTAAAATGTCTTTCAGACGGATGCAACACTCTTGAAATAGCTAAACTATTGAGGCGTGACCACCGGACACTCAAATGTTTTGTTGCGAATAATCAACTGGGGTGCAAAAAATGCATGGAGAAGAAAAGACACAAATTAACTGCTTGAAAGACTTGATTTTTTTTTCTGGATTTTTTTGTTATTCTGTCTGTCACTGTTCAAATAAACCTACAATTAACATGATAGACTGATTAACGACACAACCTTCCATGTGGGTGATCCGGGTTTGAATCTTGAAAGGGCAACACTTTCTATTGCGGACCGGCTGAACTAGGCTTGCCTGGTTTCTTGTTTTTAAACATGTTGCTGGCACCAAATTCAAAGTGGGCATATATATTTCAAGGAACAATAAAACATTTCAGTTTCAACATTTGATATGTTATCTTTGTACTATTTTCTATTGAATATAGGGTTTAAATGATTCGCACATCTTTGCATGCTGTTTTATTTCCATTTCTCACAGCATCCCAACATTTTTGGAAACGGGGTTGTATGATCATTTATTTTTGTTTAGAAAAATGTGGATGTCCACATGCTCTGGGAGTAGGCAAGTATATAGTCTGTCGACTATCAGGCCCGCAGCCGAGAAAATCCTTTCAGCCGGTACAGATGTTGCCAGGAGGCACAGGATTGCTTTCGCTAGCCATGATAATGGCTAGCGTACTTGTCCGTTAGACAGATTTGTTTAGTCTATAAGAAATAACACTTCCTTACTGCCACCAAGTAAGTAAATCGGTAGTACAGATTTATTTTTTGTAATTTTAAAAAATTTGATTAACTTGTCGATAAATGGCATCCTTGTCGAAATGTCGACAATTCGACTTCTTGTTCTCCCCCCTACTGCCTACATCACACCTTTACTTGCTTACCTCCGTTGGCAAGAATTTAACCTTCAAGAAACACATGCCAGAGGTGTGGATAGTAAGCCCTTAGTCAGCACATTGTACAGTCACAATGTTAGATGCCCTTACACAATTCTGTTGATGGCTTTAGCAGTGAATGTCCATCCTTGTTGTTGAGAAATGCCATATAGTTTACTTTCCCAAGATTGGATGTTGTTTTTGAAATCATTAAAACTCATATGGATTTGAGAATCAGTTGAAAACTGGACGATTGCAAACTGTAGAAGAAAAGAAAAACATAAAATGAGACACATTACCCCAATGTGTAACTGAATAAGGTTACACTTTATTTTGAGATTCCCATTTTTCATCTGTTGATGGTTATTGTTAGCATAAAGGTTAATGTTAGGGTAAGGGTTAGTAGATAATCTGTAGAGAATCTACAGAAACACTTTAGGAACTAAATAAATTGTTACCTTTAAAAAATATATATATGCAGATTTGTCTCTGGGTTTTAATCTAAGGTTATCTTTACCAGCTGTGAGTACCGCAAGTCATGTCCTTAGCCGCCGAACTAGGCATTCCCGCCACTGAACAATTTAGTCACATCATTTAAGTTAGAAATGTTTCATTTTAAAAATCATGCAAGTCTTGTTTAGCCATCTGAAATGAACCTGCTTGAGGTGAGGATGATCAAAATCTGTTTGATGTTTTCTGTAATAGATCACATAGATCTTGCTTTTTTTCTGAACATTGCCAGCAAGTAGTATAAAACAAAAAGTTACTTGTTGCAGGGTCAACACTGTGAACACGCCTGAAAAGCAATACATTTAAAGTTTTGGAATGGAGTAGTTAAAGGGATAGTTCATCCAAAATTCATATTTTTCTAAAAGTCCACTTACCAAGAGATATTCCTGAAAGTACATAGAGTTATTTTTTCAAACAATCCATTATTCAGCTCTGTCTCAGTCTGCAATTAGCGTTATTAGCATCATCCAAATACATGAATGTAAACTGTTCGTACCACTATCGCAAAGCTGCATTCCTTCATGTGTCAATGTCAGATTAATGTTCTTGACTGAAGATCCAAATTTGAGGCAAATTATTTGGTGTAGTGCCTTGCAATACAGCTGTCATTTCAGTGTTGTAATCTTGTTTACGGCATACCAGCAGTGCCCAAGTCTCTTTACACTCTAGCCATATCCACCAGCAAACATGTGGCGTGCTAGCATTTGACACAGTACTGTGGTGCTGCATCACCACATTTGACACACCCCAGTGCAGAAGGCAGCCCCACAGACCTGTCTATTGTAAAACCCACAGCTGGCTAAATGTCTGCCTCTGGCAAAAACTCCTCTTTCCATTTGAACTAGAATAGCTAATTAACTAAATAAGCTAGGCAACTACCCCTGTTGTCCTAAACTACAAATAAGCGAAAACAGTCTTATAAATGAGGAATATCGAGATGATGACATGACACCTTGTTAGATATTAACTGAAGGAGATTATGTATAGGTGTGGTCATAAATTTGCATACCCAGGCAGAAATTGTGACATTTTGGCATTGATTTTTTAAAATGTCTGATTATGCAAGGATAGTGATCATATGAAGCCATTTATTATCACATAGTTGTTTTGCTCCTTTTTAAATCATAATTATAACAGAAATCACCCAAATGGCCCTGAACAAAAGTTTACATACCCTTAAATGTTTGGCCTTGTTACAGACACACAAGGTGACACACACAAGTGAAAATGGCAATTAAATGTTAATTTCCCACACCTGTGGCTTTTTAAAATGCAATTAGTGTCTGTGTATAACTAGTCAATGAGTTTGTTAGCTCTCACGTGGATGCACTGAGCAGGCTAGATACTGAGCCATGGGGAGCAGAAAGGAATTGTCAAAAGACTTGTGTAACAAGGTAATGGAACTTTATAAAGATGGAAAAGGATATAAAAAGATATCCAAAGCCTTGCAAATACAAGTCAGTACTGTTCAATCACTTATTAAGAAGTGGAAAATTTGGGGATCTCTTGATACCAAGCCAAGGTCAGGTAGACCAAGAATGATTTCAGCCAAAATTGCCAGAAGAATTGTTGGGGATACAAAAAAACACCCACATGTAATCTCAGGAGAAATACAGGCTGCTCTGGAAAAAGATGGTGTGGTTGTTTCAAGCACAATACGACGATACTTTAAAAAAAATGAGCTGCATGGTCGAGTTGCCAGAAAGAAGCCTTTACTGCGCCAATGCCACAAAAAAGCTTGGTTACAATATGCCTGACAACACTTGAGACGCCTCACAGCTTCTGGCACACTGTAATTTGGAGTGACAAGACCAAAATAGAGCTTTACGGTCACAACCATAAGCGCTATGTTTGGAGAGGGGTCAACAAGGCCCATAGAGAACAGAATACCATCCCCACTGTGAAGCATGGTGGTGGCTCACTGATGTTTTGGGGGTGTGTGAGCTCTCAAGGCACGGGGAATCTTGTGAAAACTGATAGCAAGATGAATGCAGCATGTTATCAGAAAATACTGGCAGATAATTTGCATTCTTCTGCACAAAAGCTGCGCATGGGACGCTCTTGGACTTTCCAGCACGACAATGAACCTAAGCACAAGGCCAAGTTGACCCTCCAGTGGTTACAGCAGAAAAAGGTTCTGGAGTGTCCATCACAGTCTCCTGACCTTAACATCATCGAGCCACTCTGGGGAGATTTCAAACTTGCGGTTCATGCAAGACGACCAAAGACTTTGCATGACCTGGAGGCATTTTGCCAAGACGAATAGGCAGCTATACCACCTGCAAAAATTCGGGGCCTCACAGACAACTATTGCAAAAGACTGCACACTGTCATTGATGCTAAAGGGGGCAATACACATTATTAGGGTATGCAGACTTTTGAACAGGGGTCAGTTCATTTTTTTCTTTGTTGCCATTTTTTGTTTTATGATTGTGCCATTCTGTTATGACCTACAGTTGAATGTGAGTCCCATAAGAAATAAAAGATATGTGTTTTGCCTGCTCACTCATGTTTTATTTACAAATGGTACATATAGTACCAATTCTCCAAGGGTATGCAAACTTTTGAGCACAACTGTAGTTTTTTGGGGAGGGATACATCTGTTGCATCCATCAGGTAGTTTTAGTGTTTTGTTCATTTGGGTCTTTGTGTCAAAATGAACACAATGTATACGGTTGACCTGACCTAAAAAACATTGACCTGAAATATTAAGCTGACTTTTGAACATGTGGTGCCACCTCTGTCTCTATTTTGTTTGGTCCACACCCTTGCAAGCACAATCGTTGTTGTGGGCATGTCATGGTGATCTGGCACACTGTATTGTAATAAAGCAAAATAGCGTGCCAAGGTGTGCATTGCATGTCTTCAACTCTTCCGTACCTAGTCGCATTTTAAATGTTATGATTTAGGTGCTTTGATTAACACATTGTTCATTCTAGAAAAAAACAACAACCCTATACTCATAGCACAGATGAGTAAATTTTTCCCTGTGGAAAACAACTGCTCAATACATGTTCTGAGTTTTAAACCCAGGAACATAACAGCATTGCAGGAGATCTGCTTTTTATTGCTTTGATGTAGTATTCCTGTGAAATTATTTAAAACAGAAGGTAATACAGATGTGTTCTCAAAGCCTTTATTAAGCAGTAGTGTGCGCATGGTGTAATGGCAAAAGAAGAGAAAGACTGTTCTCACCTGAGTATTTCTTTGAAGAAATTGCGTGATCAGGTTTTTGACAAAATCTTTCATTCGTTTGAAATCAGCTGGATATATACTGCCTGAACCATCCAGTAAAAAGGCTATATCTGTTTGCCCAGGGCATTCTGGTCAACATGTAAAGAGAAAAAATATTGTTGTAAATAAAGATTTTCAAATTCAATAGTAGTCCATTTATTAGGTATGCTTGCCAAAGGAAAAGCACATGTATACATTTCTCCCATGCTTCTTATTATTCCTCCAGCTCTAGAGCCTAAACGGTAAAACACGAAACCAACTCCCAAAAGTCCCAAATGCTCTAGCTCGGGTTGCTTGAGCAGATATTTTGATAGCTTTTATACTTTTTAAACTATGTCATTATTTAAATGAGCCACCAGTTTATTTCAATGGGAAAAAAGACTTGTTAATAGACGAATGGTAAAAAAGTCAATTTCTAGACACATCTCCTCCTACAATATTTAAGCTATCAAGTCCAAACCAACAGTAAGATATTCATACTGGCCCAACTTTAGTTGCTTATATTCAGATATTAGCGTAATTAGCATTAATTAACTACTAGGCCGTATATTTTGAACCGTTCGAGCTAGACACGAGACCTGTCATTGGCAACACTTTTATGAACTTTAACTATGTCATGCATGCTAATTTATGCTAATTACCCTCACTAACAGTTTCACTTGAACCTTAAAAAATACAGACTTGATTACCTTCCAGTGACAAAGGCATAGGGGATCCAATGAAAAGCTTAGTGTCAATTTCTAAACACATGCCATTGTAGGTGGTGATGGTTTTGCAATCTCTTGGGATGGTTGGACCACACACCTAGAGAACAGAGGAGGGGGGATAGAAATGTATGTAATAAGGTGAAAACACTATTAATGCATAACATATACAACTATATTGTGTTTAGGGAATTTGTTTTTGGTACATCGGATTTGGTGAACGCCAATGCTTGCATGACAGTAATATGTCGATGGAGCTGAGTTTCCAGCAGTTGAACTGCAAAAACACGGAGATCATTCTTGGCACTCACACAGTGATGAACAAGAAAAGGAACAAGGCAAGCCTAGTTCGGCCGAGTAGAACAGATAAATATTGTTGCCCTCGTTGGATTCAAACCTGGGTCTCCCATGTGACACTCTGTGTCTTTAACCACTGCGTGACTAACCTACACGTGTGCCTTGTGTCAGTATAGCGTCTCGACATTAGATCATTTTGTCATGCATTAACATCATGCCAAGTTTGAAACTTCCGCTAGACACCATTAAGCACTGTATTAAACTGACTAACATTTCTTATTAAGTTTACTTCCACCTCATATAGCATCTATGAACTGTATGGCTTTTGCCACTGGCTGTTTTAACAGCTTATTAGCCAGTAATAGGCTTACTAGTATATACTAACTTACTACTTGGAATAGTCATAAGAATTGAGCAATTGCTAGCGAGACTGAAGATGAACTTTATACTGCCAAAGGTATTTAACTTCATGGCACAACAACGTTTGTTTTTCTTTCATTGGTGAATGACATTGATACAATAACTAAAGTATAAATATAGGTGACGAAACCTGACTTTATCGTCAAGTGAAAAGATGTGAGTATAGTGGAAATCCCTCCTCTTTTACTGCGCAAGGGGTTGTGATCTACTGTATATTACCACAAAAATCATGCACAGATGCGTACTTCGAAAATCCATCACAAATAGGTTTAAAAGTCTCAATATCAATATTGAGACTGTAGCTGATGATATTTTTGCTAAACCGCGCAAGAGGAGCCGGCCATGAAGAGCGAATGTCTCTTACTGAGTGAGCGAGTGAGTGACTGACTACACCTTATTAAATAGCGTAGTGGTTAGAGACGCGGACTTCCATGCAGTGGACCGGTGTTTGAGCCTCGCTGCAGTCAATATAAATTATGCATTAGGATTTGTCCGAAATAGACAAAAACTTTGCTGGCTACAACCTTCAGAAGCTATGTTATAGTAAGCTTAAAATGAAATAGTTCATGGTTATATTGCGACCATTTCTGGTGGATTTTCGAGAGTACGCATCCGTGCATGATTTTTGGGGTAATGTAGGCTAGATCAAAACCCCTTGGGCTATAAAATAGCAGGGGTTTCCACGATTCTCTCGCCTTTTCACTTGACGAAAAAGTCTGTTATCGTCTCCTATATTGATAGTTATTGTATCAATGTCATCCACGAATGAAAAAACAAACAAACGTTTTTGTGCCATGAAATAGCTTTGGCTGTGTAAAGTTCATATTCAGTCTCGCTAGAAATTGCTCAATTCTTATGACTATTCCAAGCAGTTAGATACTAGTAAGCCTATTACTGGCTAATAAGCTGTTAAAATGGCCAGTGGCAAAACCATACATTTCATAGATGCTTTTTGTGGTGGAGGTAAACTTTAGTCAATTTAAAACAATGCCTAATAGTGTCTAGCGAAATATTGAAACCTGGCGTGATCTTAATGCGTGACAAAGTGATCTAATGTCAAGATGCTGTACCGGCACTATGCAAACCTATACCACTGTGGTGTAGTGGTTAAAGACAGAGCCGCTCATGTGGGAGACCTGGGTTCAGATCCAGTGAGTACAACAACTGTAATCACTTTTAATTGCGAGCTGGCTGAACTAGGCTTGCCTGGTTCATTTTCTGTTTTTTTTTAGCAGTGGAGTTTCACGGCCCTACTGCATTTCCTCAGTCACAAAATAATATATTACATATTAAACAATAATTGAACTCACCAAGATCTTTGATGTCTTTGGATCCTTTGTCATTGACAAACCTAGAGACATGTTTACCCCATAACTGGGCACTAGGTAGAAGCATAATAATGAATAATTTGTTCTTATACATTACTGCAAGATTATACTTAAGCAGACATCTTTGAAGACACAGGCATCACTCAAAACCCTAATCAACATGATTGCTAATGAACAGTAGGATTTGAAAGGTTGAACATACCATGATACATATGAAGATATATTTACATTACCTTCTATTGGCAATGGCGTGCAAGATGAACCTCCAACCAGACATTGGTAAACTTTTCCCCTTCTACTTTGCTCATACTGCTCTACAGGGGCACTAATGAGCAAGCTTGTGAAAGATGTCAGATATGTTAGACTACATCTGCTTTTATTAACAATAATTTGATGTAGCAAAATTTTTAATGGAGCCATTTGTAATGTATCCACCACACAAAAGCAGAAACATTTTAATTTGAGTGCTTTTCCACTGCATGGTACCAGCTCTACTCAGCTCTACACGCCTTGCCTCGGTTCGTTTTCCACTGCAGATAGTACCCTGTACCCGCTTATAGTGACATCACAGGAAAACTGCCTTGACGCCACCTCCAACACAACACACACAGGAACAACAAGGGAGCATATCGTACAACTACACCTGACACCGGCAAAAAAACCTTCACTTGTCAACTAACGTAAACCCTGCAATGAACAGAAAAATCTATTGAATGAACTCCCATCAATTTTCTTTTAAATTGACAAGCTTTGAACGTAGAGTGGCAAATCAAATGTAAACTGAATCTGGATAACATAGTCAGAGACCCTGTTTGAAAAACTGTGAAAAAGTATAAGAATATAATTATCGCCCTGCAAAAGATGACATAACTGCAATGTTCTGTTAGTTTTAAGAGTATACACCTAACAACTCAATACAAACACATTTCAAACAACCTACATAACCCCTCCATCCCGATTAAAATGTATAAATAATTGCCGTATTAATTTCCGGCTATGATACCACGCCGACTGACTAAGAGTAGCCTACTGTACACAAGGCAGAGTTTATACCAGTAGTAGCGAGGAAGCACGCGTGAGCAGTAACTGTCATAATACACTGCAGACTGCAAAAACGGTTAGAAAGTTTGGTAGGCTGCCTGTTTGACTTGACATTAGTACTTTGATCAGTGCAATGTATGCCAGTTAAGCCTATAGAAAAACACAGAGAAGCCTATAGAAAAACACAGAGGAGGAAAAAGATGAGTCCTTTTTAGGCGACAAAAGCGGTGCGTCTTTGTGAGTCTCTCACGGGGATAATGAGTTGATTTGAATGCCAGTGCATAGGTCCAAACCGAGAGGAGTTTTGGATAAATACAATTGCTTAAATTACGAGTCTGGTCATATGCACTGGCACTGAAATTAACCCATTTCAATGCAAGGACTCCTGGGACAGACCCGCAAAGACGCGCCGTTCTCGTCTCATAAAACCATTCTGACACAGGACAGCTAACAGCAGAACAGCTCATTTTGATTTACGGCATGCTTTGAGTCACTCTTGTCCAATCAGAAGTCTTCCATGTTTTCACGTCACCTTTTGGTATCGCCCTAGCTCGCTTGGAACTTCGACAGAGCAGGTACTAAAAAAGTATCTGGTACCAGGTACAATCCTAACTTTTGGCCAGTGGAAAAGCAAAAAATGCAAGCCATGTAGAGCCAAGTCGAGCTGGTACCAAGCAGTGGAAAAGCTCCCAAAGCGAGTAGAGGCGAGGCGAGTAGAGTTGAGCCAAGCCGGTACCATGCAGTGGAAAAGTGCCATTAGATCTCTGACAAATTTTATCATGTTAGTGAATTGCAAATATTACAATGACATATTGTTCTACAACCTTGTTTCCAAAAAAGTTGGTACGCTCTGTAAAATGCAAATGAAAACATAATACAATGATGTGCAAATCATTTATCCCTATATTTAAAGGGATATTTAGTCCAAAAAACATATTTAGGTAACAGTCCACTAACCCCTAGTTGTTTCTTAAGGCACATAGTCAGTTTTTAAAACAATCTATTATTCAGCTCTGTCTCAATCCATAATTAGTGTTATTAGCATCGTCCAAATTCATGAATGGAAATGGTGTGTACCATTATAGCAAAAATACCCTACTCTAAAACACTCCAAACTAAGTCTAGTGGTGTCGTTTACCTCAAAGAACATGACAATGTTGTATTCCTTGAAATAACGTTTAGATTTTCACATTTTCACAATATCTCATTTCAAATAAACGGGTACTTTATTTATACCTGTATTTACCGGTCAGTTTTGTTCACAATTGAATCAATCGACGCGTTCTTTTGGAAAGAGTAAGAGTATACGTCACAGTAAACAAAAGTTATTATTCGCTAGCTAGAAAGCAAGTTACCTATTTTGTCGTTGATATTTACCTTGGACAGTCAAACTTTATTTGCTTCAAAAAGAAAAATACATATACGTTATATCTGACTCTGAATACGACCAGGAAGAACACTTTTCAAGGGATAGAGCCTTACTTGTTCTAACCAGAATACACAGAGAAAGAATTGACCGAACTAGAGGCTCGGGCAGCAGCTAAAGGGGGGCGAAGGTGAACCCCTCAATGCCCAACACTTTCCCAGAATATCCGGAGGCAATGTGTACATTGTGTATTATTACACAGGAATTGGAAATATTACTTACAATCGGTCTTGTCTCCACGGTTTGAACTGGGTAACTTGATGGAATTGTATTTGCCTTTAGTCCTCATCTTAGTGAATGTGGGTCATGATCCTCTGCAGTAAAATATTTCTTCCATACTCGTATGTGTCGGTGGCAAAGTTGCTTAATTGATTCTCCCACAATCAATTGTGGGATTGGGATCTGTTCGTAGTGATTGGGATCTGGAGGATCTTGGGATCTGGAGGCTATATGTTGCACTCACATCAATGATATCTCTGCCAATGAACAGAAGCTGTGTATGGTGGCTATAGGAAGTAGTTGGCTAGTGCCAGTATGAATTCACCCAATTCTGCCAGTTCTTTTGCCAGAATACAGTTTAAAAGATCGACGATGGCGCGATGGATTAACAAATGTAGTTTGAAGTTTTTTGGAGTTGTTTTCTGCTTGCAATGGAGCTTTGGTAGTGGTACACACTGTTTCATGAATTTGGACGATGCTAATAATGCTAATTACAGACTTGGACAGAGCTGAATAATGGATTTTCTTTACAAAGCCCAGGATAAGTGAACTCTCACATGATTTTTGGAAGACCTATCCCATAATTGAAAATAGTACAAAGAAAACATCAAATGTTATTGAGCAATGTTACTGTTTTTGGAAAGATACATGGCCATCTTGAATTTGATGCCAGCAACACATTTAAAAAAAAAACTGGGACAGGGGCATGTTTACTATTGTGTTTCATCACCCTTTCTTTTAACAATACTCTGTAAGCATTTGGGCACTGTGGAAACCAATTGCTGTAGTTTTGAAAGTGAAATGTATTCCCATTCTTGCTTGATATAGGATTTCAGCTGCTCAACAGTTCGGAGTCTCCTTTGTCATATTTTTTATTTCAGAATTCCAAAAGTTTTCATTGGGTGACAGGTCTGGACTGCAGGCAGGCCAGTTCAGCACCCTGACTGTTTTACTACGGAACCATGCTGATGTAATATGCAGAATGTGGTTTGGCATTGTCATTGTATTTTCTGAAATAAGGAAGGCCTTCCCTGTATATATCCTGTATATATTGTTCAGCATTAATGGTGCCATCACAGATGAGCAGTCCCTCATGCCATGGGCACTAATGGCACTTAAGTCCAGAAATAATTGGACACTGACACAAGTTTAGGTATTTTGGCTGGTCAGCAAGTTACAGTGAAATAATGAATATGTGCTTGAAGTGCAGTCTCTCAGCTTTAATTTGAGGGTATTCACATCTAAATTTTGAGGAACTGTTTAGGAATTACAGCACTTTAATATGTATCCCTGAATTTTTCTAGGAACCAAAAGTAATTGGACAATTGACTCAAAAGCTGTTTCATGGATAGGAGTGGGCTTTTCCTTTGTTATTTATTCATCAGTTAAGCAGGTAAAAGGTCTGGAGGTCTTGTAAAGGCTCATGATCCGAAGCAAACCACATCATCTGTAAAATACTGTGGAGGCAGGGTGATGGCATGGGCATGCATGGCTTCCAAAGGCACAGGGTCGCTAGTATTTATTGATGATGTGACAGAAGCAGACGGATTATTTCTGAAGTGTATAGGGCTAAATTGTCTGCTCAGATTCAGTCAAATTCAGCAAAGTTGACTGGACGGCACTTCACTTTACAGATGGACAATGATGTCCATGCATTCCAGTCTTAAAAGCAGTCATTGACTGCAAAGGATTATCGACAAAGTATTAAAAATGAACATTGATCATTGTGTGCAAACCTGGTGGCCAACTACAAGAAACGTCTGACCTCTGTGATTGCCAACAAGGGTTTTGCCACCAAGTACGAAGTCATGTTTTGCAGAGGGGTCGAATACTCATTTCACTCATTAAAATGCAAATCAATTCATAACATTTTTGACATGCGTTTTTCTGGATTTTTTTGTTGTTATTCTGTCTCTCACTGTTCAAATAAACTTATCATTAAAATTATAGACTGATCATTTCTTTGTCAGTGGGCAAACTTACAAAATCAGCAGGGGATCAAATATTTTTTTCCCTCACTATATACCCTTACAAAGCATTGAATCTGGACCTTTGTAAAATGTAAAAAAAAAGCAAACCTCAAATTTTGCGATAGGACCCTATTCCTGAATTCTGTCACATTTTTGTTCAACCCCTTGAATTAAAGCTGAAAGTCTGCACTTCAATTGCATCTCGGTTGCTTCATTTCAAATCCATTGTGGTTGCTTAGAGAGCCACAATTATGAAAATTGTGTCAGTGTCCAAATATTTGCAGACCTAACTCTATACACTGCATGCACAATCATTAAACAAGTGAGTATTCTGATTGTGTTATTTCAATGCACATTTCCCAACTCCAAACCATATAAACTTGAATGCTCATTGGATTGAATCATTTTCAGGTGATATATATTTGTGTAATGAGGGAGGGTGTGGCAACAGTGAATAACACCTTTTATCAAGGTGCACATAATTATTAGGCAACATAATGACCTCAGGTAAAATGGGCCAAAAAATAGATTTAACTGACACTGAAAAGTCATGAATTGTAAAATGCCTTTCAGACGGATGCAACACTCTTGAAATAGCTAAACTATTGATGGTTGGTGGGGGTCCCTTTGGTTGATGCTTGGCAATGTGGGTAGATTGATTTCCTGCCTGTTGGGCCCTGTCCGGGGCCTCCACCGGATAGGGCCACAGTGTCACCGGACCCCCCTGTCTCAGCCCCAATGTCTTACGCTGCTATATTATTGAGCTGGGGGAGTAGGGTCAGTTCTCCTTCTCCACTATAAATCCCTGTAGATCTAAGGAATGCATTTTCTAAATTTTCCCTGTCTCCTGTCGTTTTAACCTTGGAGGACATGAGGTCTTGGCCCACACCTGAGGAGTACCAGGCTTCAAAGACCCGTTGCTGTCCTTGTCCAAAGTCCTTCTGGTTGTGTTGCAGATCAGGACGTTACCTGAAGATTTCAGCTGCCATTGTGCTGACACCTCCCCCCTCCCCCGTGTTGTCCCTGTCCTTGTCCATCTGGTCATGCTTCCGACCTGGACTAAGTTTAAATAGACTCTGGACTCAGCCCACATGCATTTATAAATGCATTTATTAATTATTACAGGCCACCCCTCTGAGCCTGGGTCCTCTCTAGGTTTCTTCCTAAATTTCGGCCTTCTTAGGGAGTTTTTCCTAGCCACTGAAATTCAACACTACTGTTGTTTGCTCCTTGGGGTTTAAGGCCGGGTGTTTTGTAAAAGCACTTTGTGACAACTGCTGATGTAAAAAGGGCTTTATAAATAAAATTTGATTTGATTGATTGACTGATTTGACTGAGGCGTGAGCAACGGACACTCAAACGTTTTGTTGCGAATAATGAACTGGGGTGCATAAAATGCATGGAGAAGAAAAGACACAAATTAACTGCACTTAATTAAGAATAATTAATGTGAAGCTACCAGGAACCCATTATCCTCCAGTGCCATCATATTCCAGAACTGCAGATCAGGGCCAATTAATTATTTAAAAATCATACAATGTGATTTTGTGGATTTTTTTTTTAGATTCCATCTCTCACAGTAGAAGTGTACCTATGATAAAAATTACAGACCTCTACATGCTTTGTAAGTAGGAAAACCTGCAAAATCGGCAGTGTATCAAATACTTGTTCTCCCCACTGTAAATCGGCTGATTGGGGCACAATTACATCACTGATTTGTCTCTCTGTCTGGGTGTCTGTCTGTGTCTGTTTGTGTTGTGTGTACAGTTGTGCTCAAAAGTTTGCAAACCCTTGGAGAATTGGTAATACACCATTTGTAAAGAAAACATGAGTGAGCAGGCAAAACACGTCTTTTATTTCTTATGGGATTCACATTCAACTGTAGGTCATAACAGCATGGCCTGCTCAGTGCATCCACATGAGAGCTAACAAACTCATTGACTATACACAGACACTAATTGCAATTTAAAATGCCACAGGTGTGGGAAATTCACCTTTAATTGCCATTTTCACATCTGTGTGTCACCTTGTGTGTCTGTAACAAGGCCAAACATTCAAGGGTATGTAAACTTTTGATCAGGGCCATTTGGGTGATTTCTGTTATCATTATTATTTAAAAAGGAGCCAAACAACTATGCGATAATAAATGGCTTCATATGATCACTATCCTTAAATAAAAGACGATTAGTCATATTTATTTATTTTTTGCACGATTAGTCATATTTTCAAAATCAGTGCCAACATTTCACAATTTCTGCCAGAGTATGCAAACTTATGAGCACAACTGTAGTTTTGGGGTGTGATTAGTTTGAGTATTCGGGTAGTTGGTTACGGACACATGGGTGTCTGTAACCAACTGGGTGTAAATAGATACATGGACCAACTGGGTGTAAACCAACTGGGTGTAAATAGATACATGGACTATTTTCCACCCCGGGTGCAAATATGATTGTTGTTTACGGATACCTGGGTGCAGATAGCATTGTTGGCTATGGACACCTGGGTGCAAATATCATTGTTGGCTACGGTCACCTGGGTGCAAATATCATTGTTGGCTACGGACACCTGGGTGCAAACAGCATTGTTGGCTACGGACACCTGGGTGCAACTAGCATTGTTGGCTACAGCCACCTGGGTTCAAATAGCATTGTTGGCTACGGACACCTGAGTGCAAACAGCAATGTTGGCTACGGACACCTGGGTGCAAACAGCATTGTTGGCTACATCGGGAACCTCATTGCCGTTATCCCTGCATTTCAGTTGCACATGCCACCTTGCACCTTTAACTTGCCTTCATTGCACATTTAGAATTGCCATTGAACTTGTATTTTTCAGTTGTTACATGTACATGTCTACCTCATTGCTGCTATCCCTACATTTCAGCTGCACATGCTACACCTTCAAATTTGCCTCGATTGTACAATTTGCTTCAATTGCACATTTAGAATTGCCATTTATACTTGCATTGCCTCATCGTACAACTATCCATCCCCCTTGTAACATACTTGTACTTAATACTTGTACATTTTCTGCCCTCCTCTACTTGCCTCCACTGCACACTTAAAATTGACATTGTACTGCATTTGCCTTTATTGCACATCTGTGTCACATCTGTAACATACATTATACATAATACTTAATAAATTTTTTGCCCTCTTCTATTTGCACGTCTGTTTAGATTCTAACTGCATTTCGTTGTACTGTACTTGTTCAATGACAATAAAGTTGAATCTAATCTAATTATGAGTTTTTGTATACAACAGCATGAGTCTTCATGAGTGTCAACAACTATGCTTATACTGCATTATTACCGTATTATAATGCATTATGTGTACATGCATAATGCTGTATAATCTGTTACGCATATATACAGAGTTAGATGTGTCTCAATATTCGTAAATAAATCTAGAAAATCTGTGCGCATATTCATCACAACTCACAAATAAAAATAGGATTTGTAAATTTGAAAAAATATTTTGTAAATAAAAACATAATCTGTAAATATGTAAACATGTTTCACAAATATAAATAAAATTTGTGAATATGTAAAAACATATTTCACAAATAAAACATATCTGTAAAACATTTACAACCGTTGCTTAACATTTACAAGTGTTGACTTACATTTACAAATCTTAAGTTTATTTACGGATCTGAATTTTTAATTTACACATTTTTGAGACACATTTTACTTCGGTCGACAAGTTCTTGTGTGCGTGGTTTCAGTCAGAGGGCTGGCTTGGTGGGACTTATGGAATATCTGGACTGGAGCCTGGTAGATTGGAGTCTATAGGTAGCTAGGACACGTTTTTCCTGAAATGTGAGTATAAAGTTTGTATAACAATATTTGACTGCATTACCAATGGGTAATACAATGCTGAGTGTGTTTTCGACTTCAGGCAACTAACTTAAGCACAGTTAATTATGTCAGCCTACATCTGGTTGGCTAGCTAGCCAGCTAGCACTAGAACCGCCAGGCCTTTTTTACCCCCTATAACCGCCAGAGCCGAACGCCGTTTGGTGTCATTAGCATACGAATCGTCTCTATTAGCATGGACATCCTCCTCCGCAACATCACTATGCAGCCAGATCATCAGTTCATCTACTGGGTCGTTATCAAACTATATAGAATATTCCAATAAAAATAATGAAATACAGAATTTGTTTGTTTTAAATGGTTAATGAATTTGAAAAATACAAGAATATGTTTGTATTGAAGGTCTCATCATACTAAAAAAACGACTAAAGAAAGAATACATAGAAAAAGAAGAGGTCTGAAATTAATAGGCGGTGAACCACAGTAGTGGGGCTATCGGGTTGATTTCAACGCCAATGCATAGCTCTAGTCTCTTAGATTATTGGCATATAGGACTTTTCTATAGGTAACATGAAAACGTTAGCGATAAACTGAGAGGAGCTATTAGAAAAAGACGAGGCCCGAAATGAATAGGCTGTGAACGGCCCGTCTTTGCAGGTCTCTCCCACGGGTTGTAGTGGGGCAATCGAGATGATCTCAACGCCAATGCATAGCTCTAGTCTCCTAGATTATTGACATATAAGATCTTTCTATAGGTGACATGAATAAGTTATCGAAAAACCGAGAGGAGTTATTAGAAAAGATAGAAACGAGATATCGTTGGAATTGGTTTTGTGAATAATACATTTGTAAAATATTAATCTTCAGTAAAATAAGGGGGGGTTGTTGCTGTACAATGATGGCAACGCTGCTTGAGTATTTGGGACCACAAAAAGTGTGTAGGCCTACACAATAATACAATTTCTATAGGTTTACGTGATTTTTATTACACATGAAACTTATGCACAAACAAAGAACAGTTATGCACATGAAAATCATTATTCACTATGCATGCATGAAGAAAGAGACTTTTAAATTGAAATCTTGCAGGATACCTATTTTTAATTTCCCTGATTTCCTGTTGTTCATACTGCCTCTGCTTGTTATATTAGCACTCATCCCGGAAAGTTTCGGTTACGTTTTTTGGGAGGATGAGATGAAACCGCCAAAACCCCAGAACGTGATGCTGTATTTTAGAATTGTAAAACTAGATTCGTACAAGCAAAAAATATTAGTCCTTCATCGTAACATTGTGTTTGTACGTTCACAGATCTAATTTCACACTTACGTTTCATGTTTTACGTATGATTTTTTACGATCATACCGATTTAAGTATGGATTTTCTTACAATCCCAACAATACGTACGCTTAACATTTTGGCAGATATCTAACTCTATACCTCTCATTCCGATTAAATACTTCTCCGCTATGTTTCATGAAACTCTTTTGGTTTTATTATTTTTCGTGTCAATCCCAGCTTGTCAATCCCAGTGTATCAATCCCCGAAACAAATTGCGCCCCGTATTGATTCTGTAAGGGACAGTGCATTTTATTTTTCAATACGGGACGATACCAAATTATACTGGACGGGTGGCAACCCTAGGTTAGATACCTTCATTACTTTATTTAAGCTACAGTAGCCTACTAGCTGGCTAGCTAGCCAACCAGATGTAGGCTGACATAACTAATTGTGCTTAAGTTAGTTGCCTGAAGTCAAAAACACACTTGGCGTTGTATTACCCATTGGTGATGCAGTCAAATATTGTTATACAAATAAATGTAATACTCACATTTCAGGAAATCGTGTCCTAGCTACCTATAATCAATCAATCAATCAATCAATCAAATTTATTTATAAAGCCCTTTTTACATCAGCAGTTGTCACAAAGTGCTTTTACAAAACACCCGGCCTTAAAACCCCAAGGAGCAAACAACAGTAGTGTTGAATTTCAGTGGCTAGGAAAAACTCCCTATGAAGGACGAAATTTAGGAAGAAACCTAGAGAGGACCCAGGCTCAG
>JACXGI010014578.1:0-18817 GCA_016801175.1 Esox masquinongy | reverse complement strand
CAACAGGACTTGGCACCTGCACACAGTGCCAAAGCTACCAGTACCTGGTTTAAGGACCATGGTATCCCTGTTCTTAATTGGCCAGCAAACTCGCCTGACCTTAACCCTATAGAAAATCTATGGGGTATTGTGAAGAGGAAGATGCGATACGCCAGACCCAACAACGCAGAAGAGCTGAAGGCCACTATCAGAGCAACCTAGGCTCTCATAACACCTGAGCAGTGCCACAGACTGATCGACTCCATGCCACGCCGCATTGCTGCAGTAATTCAGGCAAAAGGAGCCCCAACTAAGTATTGAGTGGTGTACATGCTCATACTTTTCATGTTCATACTTTTCAGTTGGCCAACATTTCTAAAAATCCTTTTTTTGTATTGGTCTTAATTAATATTCTAATTTTCTGAGATACTGAATTTGGGATTTTCATTAGTTTTCAGTTTTAATCATCACAATTAAATGAAATAAACATTTGAAATATATCAGTCTGTGTGTAATGAATGAATATAATATCCAAGTTTCACTTTTTGAATAGAATTACTGAAATAAATCAACTTTTTGATGATATTCTAATTATATGACCAGCACCTGTAGAGGTAAGGTTAGCGAACCGGCTCGCGCTACTTAGCGAGCTAAATCCTTTTATTAAAGCCATCTTTTTTTTTTAGATTTTACTTTTTTGTCACTGAACAAGTACAAGTACAGTACAACGAAATTCAGTAATATATCCTAATGATAATATAATATTCTAGCTAACTTACAACATATAATAACACTGCAGCTTGTTAGTATATATGTATTAGTGGTTCGTTGGGCTTATCTTTATTTAGTAATACACTTTAGTTAGCAGCAAAATACCCAGTCTAGCTAGCTAGATTTTAGTTGAAAGCAATTGCTGCTAACCAGCTGGCTTAGGTGCAATGCAGTCAGTCATTCCACCCAAGACCTGACTTACTAATTTGATTGACAAGATGTATTGAGCATTACTACACAAGATAAAGATTTTTTTTTTACCAGTAACATGTATGATGGTCTTAATTTGCAAGAATCTTATTTGTCACACAGATTAATAATAGAACTACAGTCTTTTTTATTTTTGCAATTTATTTTGTTTTTCTATTCTGCATTACTGTAGACTGACTCTGGAAAACAAATGCCTAGTCGAACATTAAAAATGCAGTTTGCGTTTGTACTTTCTTAAATAATTTTTCCTTGTTGTTACTATGGCGTTAATGTATTGAGCAAGATATGTAACTACTAGTACTCAAGTACTTTTTTGACCAAGTACTCTTTTACTCTTACTTAAGTAGTTTTTTCAGGTGGTACTTCAACTTTTACTTGAGTACATTTTGGGACGAGTAACTGTTCTTTTACTTGAGTACAGATTTTCAGATTTTCCACCCCTGTATAGGCTCCACCCATCCCCCTCCCCCATGTCGTAAGGTATGCCACCCATGACTGATAAACCTGAGTGGCAAGTGAAGACGATATTCTCTGTATATGTTTAGTATGGATTAATTTGCTCTTTTAGTATTTGTCTAGTTGGTTTTCTCACTGAGAAAGCCCCCAACTCAATGTAAATGGTAATAAAGGAAAGCGTTATATGAAATTGTCTTAGTGATGGGTACTGACAGTGATGGGAAATCAAGGCTTTCTGAAGCATTTGAGCCTTCTGTCAAATTGGGGCAAGAAACAATTAATTCTCTCTCGAGGCTTTTGAACTCACTGCACAGTGATGTCACCCGATGGTCAGGAGTAAATATCACGTTTCATATTTATAATATTTAACAGCCTATATCTACAGACTTCAACACTAGATAGATCCACTGTAGTGAACAATGAAGAACAAAAATAACAACTGTAGCCTTGTACACTGAGGTTGGGTTGCAACAACATACCTTCTCAAAAACAACTGAAATCTCCACTAATGTTTCATGACTTTATTCAGAGGTGAATCATTACCAACTGTGTTTTGAAATTATTCAAAAAATTGTGTTTAGAAACAGAACATGTATAGGGGTAATTTCGGCAAGGCCATTTTCCTGCCAGCCGAAATTACCCCCCCCCCCAATCTTGGGACTGCATAATAATTTTGGTAGCTCATGTTGACCACCTTAGTGTACCACAAAATATATTTGACTCTAGTCACAATTTTAAGCAAGATTGAGGGGAGGGGGGTGGCATTTCGGCAGGCAGGAGAATGACCTTGCCGAAATCACCCCCCCCCTTACTTAAGTAGTGCCGAAATCACCCCCCTGCTTCAAATTGTGACTACAGTCAAATACTTTTTATGGCACTACTGAGTTTGGCAGGCAAGAATATGGTCTCATTCTAATTTTAATCTATAGTTACAATAGGAGCACATTATACAAATCATTTATAAAATGAAATAAACATTTCAGAGCAATGATGGCTGAATTATTATCCTTACACTAATAATATCCCACATGTCCATTCCTGTGTAAGGTTACTGAACATTTTAATGGGTTTTCAAGATGCATAAATGCTGAATGGCTCTATACAAGTAGGCTACTTTTCAAAATCACGTAGGCCTATTATAAGGAAGATAATTAGGTAGTACTCACTTTCTGTACTCACGCCTAGATTTAACCAGGCGCTTCTGCGGCGCGTTCCGGCTTCGACGCGGCCGCCGGTGCTGATCGCGGCCACTCTAGTCAATGCTTGTGATTTCACCAGACGAGCCGCGGAGCGTTTCGGAAGCGTCCCAGAACAGTCTGTCCGCTCTGCTTCGTTACAGATAGGCGCCTTGTCTTGTTTTGACGGATGCCGTGTCCAAGCCGCACAGTTCGAATGCATGTTTGCTGCATGCATTTATATGAATAACAAATAGACATCGCGAAAAAAGAAAAATGTGAAGAGAAAAAAATCTAGTCACAAAAATGCCTTACTCCCACGAAAAAAATCTGCTTATTGATTTTTAACGTGGCTCTGGTAGCTACTCTTCCGCAGAATGCATGCAATTGACAATCGATCATTTAATTCGATAGAATAGGAGGAATTGACTTGAACAGATGAATAAATAACAATGAATAAAACATTTGTACATGGAAACAGAAAGAAATGCAAGTTGTTTTTGTATCAGCTACGAATGCAAAACAGAAACGTAATGAAGCATAAGCACACCCACACGCCAGTATAAACATTTCAGTCTATCCAAATAATCTACTTCTCGGCACTCTTCATGGATGAAAGGAGAAAATACACATCCTATCTGGCTGATTGAACGAAGCATGCGATTTTCATGTTATGCTAATTACAAAGCATGAGGGGACTGACATGAAGATGTGATCCAATGCCAAGCGTAAGCGATTTGTTTTTGCTGCCTAATAAATGTTGAGACGGAGTCTTAAGACTCTAGTTTTGGTCTGGTGATGTTAACTGAAAATGCTCGAACTGAACTCGTCGTTGCGCACAGATGTGGAGCAGAGCCCGACGGTCTCTGTTTTCTCCTCCAAACTCGCTCCGGGTGCTGACATAGGCGTGGGGTTTACTATACTCTCCGTGGGTAAGTTGGACTTTTATAATAGTCATCTCTCTCACCTCGGATCATCCAAAAATGTATCATAGCAAATAAACAAGGTGATTTTGGTCTGTATTTGATATAGACATAGCACATGTTGATTTATTCTAGTTTAGTGAATATGGTTGTTCCTACACGTAACATAATAGCCTATAGGTTTTAATACGTAAGATAAAGTACACTTTTATTTCCAACAGTTAAGTTAATTATACTTACTGTGATTTTTTTCATGTTTAGGAGACATTATTAATATGTAATAATTAAGCATTTAATATTGTTAAATTGGTTGTGTGCCCTGGTATAAAAGGACACGTTGTTTAATGAAATATCTATCAAGTGTTATAGTTTGAATATGGTCATGAACACTATTACATTATGCCCTTTCTCTCATCAGAGGCATTGTGGACTTTGTAGATTATTCAACAAGCTTGTGATACTTGGTTTGTAAATACACTCAGAAATGGTTATATGGTTCTAAAAAAGTCATATTTTATTTTTGTAATGGGTGGGGCACATCTTCCTTTTTTCCTCATATCAGACTCATCATATTCCTCGTATCAGACACCAGTTGTGCTGTCTTGCCTCTTGTCACGTGTGTATGGCTTGACAACAAGCAATGGAGTTGTTACGACATCACATCTTGTTCAAATCTGGGAATCAGTTTAGGCTAATGTTTCTTAGTTTCATCATCCTTTTTTGTGTCTCTGTCAGAGGTGTTGGTTTTTCCTCTATTTTAATATCCGACAGTCTCATTGTATAAACAGAAACCATACGCAATGCTCTTTGTAGATGTCAGCAGTTAATTTGTGTTTACAGTACTACCTCATTTCAGTATTGCACACACTAATCATGGGTTATTACTCAGAGTCTATATTTATTGACCCCAACTGCTTTCTTGCCTGGAACAGCTTCTATTTCAGTAAACCCTCTCTCTGTCTCTGTTATTATCGACTTGTTAGTTAGTGGTTCCCTGAGCAACAATTTATTGTATTTCCTCAGGGCCCGGCAGAGGTATGTCTTACACCTTTGCTGTGCAGTCTAACTATCGACAGAACATACAGTGCTGGCTCTAGCCTTTTGGGGGCCCCTAAGCAAAATTTGGGGCCCCCCTATCGGGCCGGGGCTCCCTAGTGGTAGGAGGCCCCCTAGCAGTCAGGGGCCCTAAGCGACCACTTACGTTGCTTAAGCCTAGAACTGGCCCCCATGCACACGTCAAACTCCGGCCTTTTCTCCTCAACCCAGGGGATCCTTTGGTGTAGCATCATCACACTACCTCAGAAGGTACCACTGCCACAGCAGCTCAAGAGGGCGATTTACATACGTTTACAAAATAATCTAGCAGCTCAAAAGATATCATACTGCAAATATAGCATTTGGACACAGTTTGAAAGCAAATGACAGACCTATGGCTCTCCATGGATTACCTCAGTGAATTATCTCCCTGTCTTCCCTCTCCCTGTCCTCCCTCTCTCTGTCTCTCCCTCTCCCCCTCTCTGTCTCTCTCCACTCCAGTGCTCCTGTCCATCCTCGGCAATGGCCTGGTGCTGGTCATCTCCTACCGGCGGAGGAAGAGGATCGTGGGCCCGGAGCTCCTCAGCGTCAACCTCGCCGTGGTGGACTTCCTGTCCTGCGTCTGTATGTACCCCCTGTCCATTCTCTCGTCATTTAACCACGCCTGGCTGGGGAACCACGTCACGTGCACATACTACGGCCTGGGCTGCTACGTCTTTGGCCTGTGTGGCATGTTCACAATCGCCTCCATCAGCGTGATCCGCTATGTGAGGACAAGCTACAGCCTGGTCTACGGTGAGGACAGTGGGTTTCAGTATGAGTCTGTTCGTAAAGCTGTGGGAAACAGTTTGGTTTTTGAGATGCAAGAGACCCTGAAATGAATTGTAACAAAAACGAGTGCTTGGTGACTAGAATAAAATATTCATTATGCAGAATACAACTGATAAATTCAAAAATAGTGATAAAAGTGAACAGAACGATTATGATAAGTGGTTCAAAAATGGTTTGAACCATATGACGACCATAAGCATTGCCATAGCTAGGCCTTACTTCCTATCTTAAATATAGCAGGTGCCACAATGGGTGTCTTAATTGGATCCCATTACCAAAGCAGTAACCAAAACCATAACAAAATTACAAAAACAAATAGGTAAAGTTGGATACTGGCCTAAAGTAGACACTGGTCAATCTCTTGAACCTGCAAACATAATGAAAAATCCATTTGAGATGATAACCAAGTGGTGGGTGGCTTTTCTCCCCTCGCAGCGGTCTGGCTGGACAGCTCCAACATCCGGCTGGTGTGCTGCGGCACATGGCTGGTCGCGGCGGCTTGGTCTTCGTTGCCGCTGTTCGGTTGGGGGGAGTACGTCCCGGAGCCGTACGGCCTCTCCTGCACCGTGGCCTGGCGCAGCTACCACAACTCCTTCAAGGATGCCTTCTACGTCATCTGCTCCTTCGCGTTGTTCACCCTGGTGCCCGTCCTGCTCACCGTGTTGTCTCAGATACACATCCTCTATCGGGTGTATCGCTTCAGCCGCACCCTGTCAGCCCGGGGAGTCCAGACCAAACTGCGCCGCGCTGAGAGACATCTCTCCCTGGTGAGTAGGGTGTGCTTTAATGTCCCGTTTAAAGGGTGTTAGCTTCTGGCTCTTTTGCAGAATGGTAATGGACCCAAGTCAGGGGAAGAAGCGTTCCTTGTTGTTTATTCACAAAATATAGGAAATATCTTTCCTAGGTGTTTAGCCTTCTTTCCATCTCTCTCTTCTTGTGCTTCCCCAAATGTCTTTGTTTTAAACAGCATATTTATATTAGACCAAACCCTAAGCACATTCCCTCCACATCTAGCAGTCTTCCAGTCACATAAGTGTATTCTATATCCTAACCTTGTAGGGCCTGGTATAATGTCCCCTCTTGAGTTCTTCGCTCCACACACACACTTACTGGGTTGCCTGGAGCCCCTCAATAATTGATACCAGCTGTTTGCTGTACGATACCTCATATAGCACAAGATAGTTTCAGTTTTCAAGGTTTATTTGTCAAATGCACCAAACAACACAGCTTCCTCCTGCTCAATGAAATTCTTGTGACACGGCACCCGACAACTACGTAGTGAGAATTAAGAAGAAAAACATATAAGCAAAAAATATAGCCAAACAAATAATAAAGCAATTATATACATAACTGTACACTAGCAGCAGCTCAAAAAGAGTACTGTAAACTAGCTGCTATATGGGTAGTAGTATTGAACATTATAGATATGGCAAGTATGCAGTATTATACATAACAATGTAAACTAGCAGCAGTTTTTGAAAGAGTAGGTTGGGGAGTATGAACAGTATGGTAGAAGTACAGAATAATATAGATACATATGAGTGTAATATGCCTATGAATGGTACATGCAAAGGAATATTCTAATGCCCATTAAAAGTACCCGAAGGACATCAGAGCATCTGAAATGTTCATGTGTGATCAGTATGATCATGGAGTTGTTCAGCTCCGGTAGCGTCGACCAGACGGCAGCAGTGTGAACAGACCATAGCCTCGGTGGCTGTGATCTTTGATGATGTCCATGCTTTTCTCAGGCATCGTGAACACACCGAGAAACTTGAATTCGGAGACTCTCTCCACGTTAGCTCCATCGATGTGTATGGGGGCATGACCCCCCTGCCACTTCCTGATGTCCACGATCATCTCTTTAGTCTTGCAGACCCTGAGAGAGAGGTTGTTGTCCTGGCACCATGTAGTCAGATTCTTTACCTCCTCTCTGTAAGTGGTCTCATCATTGTTGGAGATGAGACCCAGGATGGTTGTGTCATCCGCAAATTTGAGGATGGTGTGCAGTCATGCGTGAACAGGGAGTACAGGAGGGGGCTGAGTATGTAGCCCTGGGGGGCTCCAGTGCTCAGGGTCAGTGCAAAGGAGGTGAGGTTGCCCATTCTCACCACCTGAGGTCAGCCTGTCAGGAAGTCCAGGATCCAATTGCAAAGGGAGGTGTTGAGTCCCAGGGTCCTGAGCTTAGGAACAAGTTTGGCAGGCACAATAGTGTTGAATGCAGAGCTGTAGTCCACGAACAGCATCCTCACGTATGTGTTGCCTGTATCCAGGTGGGAGAGGGCGGAGTGTGTTGTCAGGGCGATGGCATTGTCTGTAGATCTATTGGGGCGGTATGCAAATTGAAAGGGGTCCAAGGTGTCAGGAAGGGTGGAGCAGATGTGAGTTCTGACCAACCACTTGGAGCATTTCATGATGGTGGAGGTCAGTGCTGCAGGGCGGTAGTCGTTCAGGCAGGTGATGGAAGGTTTCTTTGGTAGAGGGAAGATGGTGGTCTGTTTGAAGCAGGCGGGGACTACAAACAGACAGGGAGAGGTTGAATATGGAGGTGAAAACCTCCACTAGTTGGTCAGCGCACCCCCTGAGGACACAGCCTGGAATGCCATCTAGCCCTGGTGACTTCAGAGGGTTCACTTTTTGCTGGACCGCATAAGCGGAGCCGGCCAAGAACAGCGAATGTCTGTGACTGAGTGAGTGAGTGAGTGACTGACTGCACCTTGTTAAATAGCGTAGTCGTTAGAGAAGCGGACTTGTGAACTATAGGTCCCGAGTTCGTATCTCCTCGCTGGCGATGCGAAGTACGCATTATGAATTATTCTGTATAGATGAAAACTTTGCTGGCTAAAACCTTCAGTATCTACATTATCGTAAGCCTGAAATAAAACAGTTTACCGTTATATTGCGACTGTTTCTGGTGGATTTTCGAAGTACGCATCTCCGCATGCGTTTTGGGTCAGGATGGACAAACACATGCGTCTGGGGTCAGAGCTGTGGTAGTTAGACTCCAACTTATCCCTGTATTCTCTTTTCCCATCCTTCATCAATGTTCTCATCGGCTGCATCACAGAACATCTGCCAATCTGTTGTTTCAAAGCAGTCCGGGAGAGTGGTAATGGATCCCTCATACCAGCGTTGAACTGTCTCAGAAACCAGTTTTTCCTATTTTAGGCGTTGTCTATAGGATGAGAGGAGCAAAACTGATGCGTGATCAGCCTTACCGAATGCAGGGCGGGGGAGGGGTTTGGAACCATTTGGTAGAACTTTCCTCATATTTGCTCTATTAAAATTGCCAACAACAATAGCAGCTGCCTCAGGGTGGGTGTCCTCTAGTCCATTTATTACTCCATATAGGACTTCCAGTGCGCGCATTTTATCTGCCTGCTGGGGTATATAGACTCCTGTGATAATAGCGGAGCTGAATTCCCATGGAAGGTAGAAGGGCCATATCTTTACAGTCAGTAGCTCCAGATTTGGTGAACAGTGGGTTGAAAGTACTGCAACATCCGTTCCCCAGCGAGGGTTAACCATAATGCAGACCCCTCCGCACTTACGTTTACCTGACTCAGATGTTCTGTCCTGCCGGTAGACAGAAAATCCAGTAGGGGTCTGGCACCTCAGGATCCAGCCAGGTTTCCATGAACTCTAGCACATAACGGTTCACACTGAAAGTTAATCCGTGCATGTAGTTTGTCCATTTTATTGTCCAGGGATTGAGCATTTGCGAGTAAAATGCTTCGTATTGGAGGATTACAGTATCTCATCGGAACGTTTGCTTAGTATCTCATTGGCACGTGGTTGCTTAGGGCCCCTGACTGCTAGGGGGCCTCCTACCACTAGGGAGCCCCGGCCGATAGGGGGGCCCCAAATCAAATGTTGCTTAGGGCCCCCAAAAGGCTAGAGCCAGCACTGTATGTTCTGTCGATAGTTAGACTGCACAGGAAAGGTGTGAGACATACCTCTGCAGGGCTCTGAGGAAATACAATTAATTGTTGCTCAGGGAACCACTAAGTAACAAGTCGCACGTTTGCCCCTCTTCTTTCTCCTCCGTCGGCGTATTGGTAAACAGGCAAAACAAATTAATTGCAGCAATTGCTCCAGTGAGTGGTGTAAAGGTCCGTGTTCAATGATGAACGAATATCCAAAACTGCTTGTGGATCATATTGTATGAGCAACAGTGCAGCATGAACAAAAATAAAAACAATAATAAGCAAAAAACAACGTAGTGAATGTTGGCTTCGAAGAGTGATAACCGATTGTAGCTGTTGAAACAGACGAGAGCGTTCCAGGATTGTGATTGGTGGTGACATGTCTGAGACAGGGTGACGGGTCAATTTTAGGTTAGACAACTGTGTGTTTGACATAATGATGATGAATGAATGTTTGAATGATCATAGAGTACATGTACATGAATGTGCATGTATATAGTCACCCTAGGTAAAGTCCTGTGTCTCTGTCCAAATACTTTTGGACTGCACTGTATTGTCTAATGTTACGGGGTTAACCCAAATTGATCTCAATTCCAGCCCTTCGCCTGCCATGGCACTTGTTCTCCCAGTCTTATTATTATTTTTGTGGGTCAATTTGGGATCCGGGGCTATTCATAAAAGATCCGGGGCTATAGCCCCGGACGCCCAGGGCTAACGGCGCCACTGCTACCGACTACCAAAAAACCTCTGCCAATAGGATTTTACAGCAAGACAGTTGCCCAAAGCACACTCTGAAATCCACAAAGAAATGGTTCATTGGTTACACAATCATGGCCGGACAGTAGTGAAATATTTGGCGTAGAGGAATTTGATATGCCGTGCAAATAGTGTTAACAAGTTCACCAGGTACCTCAAAAAGCCTTTCTGTTTTCTGCCACCCCTTTCAGATGTTCTTCTGCGTCAGCTTTGGCTTTGTGATGGCCTGGGCACCCTATGCTGTGGTCTCCTTCCTCTTCATCTTTCACAAGGGGAACTGGTACATGGCACCTGAGGGCTTTGTGTTCCCCGCACTGTTTGCCAAAAGCTCCCATGTCTACAACCCCTTCATCTACTTCTACTTCAACAAGGCCTTCCGGCAGGAGCTGCGGCATCTCCTTCACACCCTCTGCCGCCGCTTGGGAAGGAACCGTGTTCGGATCGGCCCTGGCGTGGGCCAGGGGCCACATGCCATTCAGATCGAGCTGTGGGAGCAGAACATCCAGAGGAGGAATAACGATAGTAAGAACACAGAGGGCAACCCTCTTCACCACGCCGGCAGGTTCTCCTGCCTGGTGTCCAACATCAGAGTGACGCCCTCGGCTGCGGATCGTAGAATGATCACTTAATTCCCTCACCGGTGAACACTGATTGGGTTGACGAGAGGGAGGGGCAATTGGAAACCACTCTGGGATTCGTTGGAATTTGAGGCGGCCCTACTTCGGCTAATTCCCAAAATTCCCCCAACCCCTCAGCCAATTCCCAAATGCCCCCCAACCTCTTGGCCTTCCATATGCACGTTCACCCGAATGTTCCGTTACAAAGGGAGGAAAAAGGATTGAGGTTAGTTAGACCCCCTGATAGCCACTTGAACTGAGCCAGCAAGGCTGCAGACTCCAGAGCCTAAGAATCACCCTGAAATTAAAGCTGACAGTCTGTGATATAACCTTGTCGTCAACACTTGTGTCACTGTCTAAATGCTCATGGACTGCACTGTATTGTTTAATGTTAGGGGGCTAGTAGTTAACCCAAACGGACCTTAAAACTCTTTGCCTGCCATGGTACTTTTCTCCCAGTCTTTTAGCAGACCCTGTAACACAGCGCTCTGTACCGGAGCAGTCAGGACAAACTGTCATTCTCATGGACAGAACAACCAATTTCTCAATCTGCTGCTCTAGGACTCGATATTCGGTCAGATGCTCTTACAATGGACGTGGACAGCTCTTCCTTCCTGGATAAAGCGGGACAAGCAGGTGACGTTTGCCTCTCCGAAACACAAAACCTCACATAACAATACTTTTTGTGTGTCATCATGGGCCGTCTTGTACGATGTTAATGACCACCTTTTGTGAAATATTTTAAAAATCTTCTCTTTTTTTGTATGTTTTATTGATCGTAATTTTTGTATAATCTATTCATTTACAACATTTGTTATTTAAAAAATACAATCCCCTCACTATTGCCTTACTGTTTCCTCCGGACACCGTGTGGGTCGGTGACTCCTGGTCCTGGGGAGCTGAGGGGTACGCGCGCCAACTCATCATCAAGCCTCAGACCAGAATGGGGCGCGTCGGAGTAGCGGGTGACTGTTATGGTCCAGTTGTTGCAGGAACTGCTAGTTAGCATACAACGTTTGGTCTGACAGTTTGAATGTCGGCAACGCTGCTGTAACAACCATTTTTCTGTTTTCTGTTGGGTTTTTTCAATGTATTTTCTCGTGGTTGTTTATTTACCTTTTCTTTCAATGGGTTTTGTATGGTGCTTTGGTAGGAGGACGGTATGTGAGGGTGATGTATTATGTACTATTGTTGATGTTTACAAATTAAGTATTTAGCCAAAACATCTGTTATCTCCATTATTTAGTGTATATTTCAGTACAGTAGGTTTATATGATTATGTGCAATTTTTCAAAACATGTACATAATGTTTAACTTGGGGGAATGGCATAGAGAATGGGTTACGGCTTGAGACATCTATTTTGTGGATGGTCATGTCCTTGCATAGGCACATTACCCCTTTAGGCTAAATTACCCTTTTGGGGATTTATAATTTACAGCCAGATGACTGAAAGTTGTGGTTTGTATGTTTGTGTTTCTGAAATGTTATTGAATTCTGGTTTGTGTCCTGCTGCTGTAATGCATTACCAAATCTGTGACCCAGTGCACTGATTATTGTCAGTTACTCATTAAATTGTTTAATAGGAACTGTGCTTGCAAACTGTTTTTGTTCAGGGGGGTATATTACCTTGGGACACCAGAGGGCGATAACCATCTAACAGCATTCATGAACATTTCGGGAAGAAATAAAACAATGATATGCTACGGCATGCTTCTAGCCGTAACGTACAGTGGATATAAAAAGTCTACACACCCCTGTGAAAATGCCAGGTTTTTGTGATGTAAAAGAATGAGACAAAGATAAATCGTGTCAGAACGTTTTCCACTTTTAATGTGACCTATAAGGTGAACAATTCAATTGAAAAACAAACTGAAATCTTCGAGGGGGAAAAATGAAAAATAAAAACCTTACAATAACCTGGTTGCATAAGTGTGCACACCCTCTTATAACTGGGGATGTGGCTGTGTTCAGAATTAACCAATCACATTCAAACTAATGTTAAATAGAAGTCATTACACACCTGCCATCATTTAAAGTGACTCTGATTAATCACAAATAAAGTTCAGCTGTTCTAGTAGGATTTTCCTGACATTTTCTTAGTTGCATCTCACCAAAAGCCATGGTCCGCAGAGAGCTTCCAAAGCATCAGAGGGATCTCATTGTTAAAAGATATTAGTCAGGAGAAGGGTACAAAATAATTTCCAAAGCATTAGATATACCATGGAACACAGTGAAGACAGTCATCATCACGTGGAGAAAATATGGCACAACAGAGACATTAGCAAGAACTGGGCGTCCCTCCAAAATTGATGAAAAGACAAGAAGAAAACTGGTCAGGGAGGCTTCCAAGAGGCCTACAGCAACATTAAAGGAACTGCAGGAATTTCTGGCAAGTACTGGCTGTGTGCTAAATGTGACAACAATCACCCGTATTCTTCATATGAATGGGCTATGGGGTAGGGTGGCAAGACGGAAGCCTTTTCTTACAAAGAAAAACATCCAAGCCTGATTGAAGTTTGCAAAAATAAACATAAAGTCCCCCAAAAGCACGTGGGAAAATGTGTTATGGTCTGATGAAACCAAGGTTGAACTTTTAGGCCATAATTCCAAAAGGTATGTTTGGTGCAAAAACAACACTGCACATCACCCAAAGAACACCATACCCACAGTGAAGCATGGTGGTGGCAGCATCATGCTTTGGGGCTTTTTTTCTTAGGCTGGAACAGGGGCCTTAGTCAGGGTGGAGGGAATTATGAACAGTTCCAAATACCAGGCAATTTTGGCACAAAACCTTCAGGCGTCCGTTAGAAAGCTGAAGATGAAGTGGAAGTTCACCTTTCAGCACGACAATGACCCAAAGCAAACATCCAAATCCACAAAAGCATGGCTTCACCAGAAGAAGATTAACATTTTGGAATGGCCCAGCCAGAGCCCATACCTGAATCCAACTGAACATCTGTGGGGTGATCTGAAGAGGGCTGTGCACAGGAGATGTCCTCGCAATCTGACAGATTTGGAGCGCTTTTGCAAAGAAGAGTGGGCAAATATTGCCACATCAAGATGTGCCATGCTAATAGACTCCTACCCAAAAAGACTGAGTGCTGTAATAAAATCAAAAGGCGCTTCAACAAAGTATTAGTTTAAGGGTGTGCACACTTATGCAACCAGGTTATTATGAGTTTTTTTTTTTTTCCCTCAAAGATTTCAGTTTGTTTTTCAATTGAATTGTTCACGTTATAGGTCACATTAAAGGTGGAAAAAGTTCTGACATGATTTATCTTTCTCATTCTTTTACATCACATGAACCTGGCATTTTAACAGGGATGTGTAGACTTTTTATATCCACTGTATATGAAGCTAGTCACAATATTGGACTCCTGGCTTCTCCTAGTTTTGTATTCTAAATAATAGTGCCTCATAAAAAGTGATGAAAATTGTTAAAAGTCCTTGGAAACATTACGTTTTTCTACTTGATGATGGTAAGCAATGTTTAAGTGTTGTTAAGTAAATATAAGTTATCATTATTTTTCAGGGGAATAAAAGGAAATTCCACTGTGGATGCATTGAACTGCATAATTGGATTGACAGCACACTTACAGGCCTACTGAGTATTGAGGTACTGAGTGCTTGAGTACATGCAAGACTGTACAGCCTTAGCTAGAGATTGTGCCATAAATGGAGGTTTCAGCTGACTCAATGAAACTCACAGAGCACAACTGTTGAGAGTTTAAACAAATATTGGCATCCTACCTCTTGTAATAGGTCTTCACACATCTGGCCACAATAAAGATTTGCCCATTATGATTACATATTCTTGTATATGATTGTGTATATTGGAATGTACAACTGAAGCTAAAGATGGTGCACCGTTGTACAACCATGGAAGGGGGTATCACTACAAAACATTAGGGACTTTTATTTTTGAGGCGAAACTAGGAGAAGCTAGCTAGGAAACTATGGTGACTTACTCCTATAGTGGCTTGCTCGCTGCATATGTCTAGATGGAAGTAGCTGAAAACAAAACTACTTTAGAAGACTTTATCTGATTTGACTTGATGGAGCCCCTGAACGTCGATGTTGACTGGATGGAGCTCCTGAACGTCAATGTTGACTGGATGGATTCCCTGAACATCGATGTTGACAGGATGGAGCCCCAGAACATCGATGTTGACTGGATGAAGCCCCTGAACGTCAATGTTGACAGGATGGAGCCCCTGAACATCGATATTGGCTGGATGGAGCGCCTGAGCGCTGGGGGTGATCAGGCAGTTTTGAATGGATTCAGACTGCAGTCGCCGCAGCTTTTGCAAATTTTCCCACCACAATGCCTGAGGCCAGAGTTATTTTAGAGAGTGGGTAATCCTGCCCCCTTTACATCCTCTGTAAACTTTAATGTTGTTCTGAGTCACAGGGGATTACACTGTTCGGCATCTAGCCACAGCAAGAGCCCCTGACAGGCTCAGTTCCATTATGTCCTTTTAAGAGTAAGTCTCTGAAAACGTTAGTGAGTTACAGTAGTACAGATTTGACATAACAACATGCCTGGACTAGAAGCAGTGTCGCTTCCTGTGCGATACTTCATGATGCTGTGTGGCGTGAACCTTCAGAAGTGAGCCACTGCAATGATGTTTGTGGAGAACAACTGGGTGCTGTCCAGGATCACACCAACTTTCCTTCAGTCTGGGAGGGAAATGCCATGGACTTATCAACTTTAACTGGGAGATCCTGTAACAGCCAGGTTCCTTCAGGGAGGACACTCTGCCTGGTCCAGGTTGAGCTTAAGGTGGAGTTCTGACATCTAAGCTGGGACACAAGCACACAGAGATGCATGCCAACACCTTGTTGTCATTAAGGGGAAAGGAGAAAAACAGTCCATTCTATGACAGGAGAGACAATGTGTTAATAAGACAGAGCCAATTGATAGTGTGTTCAGAGAAATGACGAGTGGGTCTAGAACCAAACTTGATGTGACACCAAAAATAAGCACATGTAATGCAGACAGAAGTCCTCTCATCGCTATTTGGTTGAAGCGAACTGCCATGCTGTCATATAATAGAGGCCAAAATAACCAGTGATATCATATTTTTTTTTCTGTTGTGTTTGTCTGATAGAGCGAGGTAAGGCTGTGACGATGTAGAACAAGAAAAACATGTACATGGTCTGAAATGTGAAACGTGTCGTTGACATATCACACCCAGTGTTTGTGAGATTTTATGCTGCATGACCAAGGAAACTGCTTCAGGGAATTTTAAAAACCATAATTAATCTTAAAGACCAAATTGCTGATATGACATTTCCATACACAGTCACATTAGGGATATTAATTAGATTCCGATCCACATGCTTTAAAGTGATGAGTGTTCAGATCTGAATCTCTCTCACCATCTTTGTAATGACCATCATGGTAATTATCATCATTACACTGAAGCTCCGCTCCTACCGAAATTCTCAGCGAAGACACTGTGATAGGGTAGAATTTCTTTAAATCTTTTGATTGTAATTCAACACCATTCAGGAGTGTGATTTCTGTGAAAGTGGCTCCATCGGAGAGCGTAATTTATACATAACCTCTTGGCTTTGCATTGTGTGCCGTGCTGTTGATTGATATGACTGCAGTGTCATGTTTCCCATTTCATACTTTTCTTATTACTCCCCTTATTGACTAAAGGTTTGTGCAGTGGCTAGATTACACGGGAACATTTAAAGGGGCGATCTGCGGTTGTGATGCTAGCGATTTTTCGACATGTGAATTATATATTGATTCAACAACACTGAATAAATCACTGATCATGAGATTAATTCAGCTGCTGTACCCCATCTGAACCCAGAATTCTAATCTTGTTTTAATAAAACTCTAATGTTGATATCAGGGATGGTCAGTCCTAAAATCCACAGTTCCACCAATGAATTTGGCCGGAGTCGATTCCTTGCCTGGCAAAGACGGTGTGTCTACTTCCTGCCAGGCTGGCCGTGCCCAGAGGTGTCCTTATGAAATACATTTGATTGAAAGTTTTCTCCAGCTCAGTCCCTTAGCTTTTTACATGAACAGCTGACTTGTTTTTAAGGCACTGTTTCCCTTCATGTGTATCGTATCAATGTTCGCTATATGTGTATCATGTCGATGTTCCCTTCATGTGTGTCATGTTGCTGGAACTAAATGGTCGGTGAAACCTGAGCTCATGTAATCAACCAAAACAATCCACACAACAACCACTTTCCACATTCTAACTGAGGGACATCAGAATGATCAGACTTCACAATTGAAACCAATCAATTCCAGAGTGTATGCTGTATTCAATTCCCTTCGGTCTTTATGCTGGATGTTTTCCTTCCTTCTGGGCATCACTCTAAACCAGAGAATAATGCCATGTGGGTTAAAGGTGAGGAACCCTTTGTTGGGTTTGAAGAACCTGGATATTTCCAGTTTTCAGGGCCACACTATTATCACGGTCGTGGAGGAAGGACACTGGCACAGTGGTGAGGGAAAACATCTTTTTAATATCTCTTTCTTGCAAACTGAACAAAAACCAATAAAAGGTGCCGCAAACCAAGTGTAAACAGAAAGACAAAAAATTAACCACAAACGAAAGCAAAACCTGAGCAACTAATATAGGGACCCCAATCAGAGACAACAATGTACAGCTGCCTCTGATTGGGGAGAACAGAAAACAAGTCCACAGAGATGCCTAGAGGCATCCCCATGGTCAGGCACTGGCTGTAGCCCCTGGGCGCATAGAGATGCCTAGAGGCATCCCCACGGTCAAGCCCTGGCTGTAGCGCCTGGGCGCATAGAGATGCCTAGAGGCATCCCCACGGTCAGGCCCTGGCTGTAGCCCCCGGGCGCATAGAGATGCCTAGAGGCATCCACACGGTCAGGCCCTGGCTGTGACCCCTGGGCGCATAGAGATGCCTAGAGGCATCCCCACGGTTAGGCCCTGACTGTGGCCCCCGGGCGCATAGGCATGCCTAGAGGCACCCCAGCCAGGACCTGACAAGTATCTTAAGCCCAGCTTCCTTTGACGCTGAAAACCAAATTTGGGAACCTCATTGTTTCAGATCTGTGGTTTTCAGATGTGATGGTGCACCTTTAGGTAAAACAATGTTTTCTGTAAAATCACTCTCTGACACAGAACTGGGAGATCTGAATGGTGTGTGCACACCATATGCAAAAGGACTTTTATTTTGAAGTGACTAAATCACAATAACAAAACACCGCGGTCAGTTGATTGCCTGTTAGCCGTACATATATGCCAGCTATTAAAAAGGTCTGACTACCACTTACATATTTGATTTTTCAAAGCAACTTGAGCTAAAAGTTCCAAAGAAGTCAAATAGTCGGGGCATGGATTGCGAGGTCATCGGTCACAAAAACTGCAAAATGATTCAATGTGTGAAGGAGAACAGTATTTTAAATCACGACAGCATATGCCGAACATGGACAAATTGCATCAGCAATGAGGAACAGTGGTTACAAATGAAGTGTGCGTTAACATATTTATCCAAGTATGTCCCGGACTGTGTGTGTGTCTGTGTGTGCATGTGTGTGTGTGTGTGTGTGTGTGTGTGTGTGAGTGTGTGTGTATGTGCGTGTGTAAATGTGTGTGTCTATATATGAGTGTATATGTGTGTGATCCCCCTCGTTTCTGAGGTATTGTTATGCCTGGTCGTCACGGCGCTGCCCCCCTCGTTAGCCTAGAAACGGGATGAGGAATTTGATGGGGCGATGTAATTACAACAGGAAGCCTGTGTCAGCAGAGCGTGGTGGATAGATGGAAGGATGATGGAGGGATGATGGGGGGATGATGGGGGGGTGGATCGTAACCCCAATTCCTCTTTTGTACTGCAGGCCTCAATTGTTCTAAGCCCTCATTAGTGACCGGCTGAAGAAGCCAGTCAGGAGTCCAACTTCCAGTCCTCTGCACTTCGCCCTACACAGAGCAGCTGGGGACACGGACAGACATGGAAGCTTCAAGAACAAGGACATTGGAAGATCTTGGGATAGCAGCGATGAGGAGGGGAAGCTATGATGAAGCTGAGGCTTTAGGACTGCGTCCTGTAAGTACTAACCGACTGTAGTAATACTCTTTGAACTGTGTTCTGTAAGTACTAACCAACTGTAGTAATAGTCTTTGAACTG